>JBBPBX010066508.1:0-19646 GCA_038048925.1 Garcialebias charrua | reverse complement strand
TAGGTAACAGTAAGAACAGAAATCAGCAAGGCCAAACACACCAGTTTAATCTCATCACATCTTCTCAGGCAATAAAGCTAGGTTGAACATTCCTTGTTTATCTGTTCTTGGAAAACTAATGAATTTATTGTGTAGGCATGAACAGTTTCTGACAATCAGCTTGTGCACTGATTAAAAACAGGGACAGAGTCACAGTAAACTCTGTGAAACTCAAGACACTTGATAAACTCACAGGAAGGTTTTAAATGATAAAACATGAAGAAATTCAAACGCCTTTAACAATAGTTGTCAGGTTCTTTATTAGAAAGTCAAGAAACAAGGTTATAATGCATGTAAAAACACTGAAGGGAAGAAAAGTATACATAAATGAACATCTAACCCAAAAAAATTGAAATATTGTACGTGAAGCAAGGTTGTTAAAAACAGAAAAAATAGCATCAACATGGACAAGAAAGGGAAACATCTGGATCAAAGCACATGACAGGTCTCAGGCTAAAATAATAAAATAACTGAAGGATCTGGAAAAACGTAGATGAGCTCAGGAGATGACAAATAATAAAGTATTGAAACAACTCGCACACAAAATTGACATTCAGTTAAATGAACAAATACATTAAAATATGACAACATAGGAAGACTCAGAACCTAAAATATATACAGGTAGTCCCCGACTTACGAGCGAGTTCCGTTCCTCCGAGGCGCTCGTAAAGCGAAAATTCGTAACTTGGAACGGCCGCCACGTGTCTCGTAAGTCCGGAATTTCGCTCGTAAGTTGGAACGGTTTTGCTAGCGCGACTACAAACACTCGTTTTTCATCGAAAAACTGCTTACGAGTGCATAAAAATGATCGGAAACGTGTGTCCACATGTTTAGCTAACGAACTGTGGTGAAAAAACACAGAAAAACTCTGTATTTTTTGCGTTTTTTCCAAAAATTCGCCAGCTCGTAAGTCCGGAACCTCGTAGGTCAGAGCGCTCGTAAGTCGGGGACTACCTGTAATGTTGAAGATGTGATTGATACAATTTTTTCCTGTAATAAAAAATAGCGAATATTATAATGAAAAGCAGTTTACTGACATCAATATGACAAATGGAGGTATCTCTATTATTTGCTTCAATAGTAGAAGTATAAATGCAAATGTACCCAAAATAATAGATTACAGGTAGTCCTCAACTTACGACGGAGTTCCGTTCCTATGCGGTGTAGTTAAGCGAATTTTGACGTAATTCGGAATGCATTGAACGTGGCGTCGTAAACCCGGATTTTCGAAGTAAGACGGAAAATGCATTACTACGCGGCGTAGCACACCCGTTTTTTGACCTGAGACAAAACAAGCGTACATACTGGTCCATAAACATGTATAGAACTTTATTTCTAAGCGGTTAGCTAACATAGTACCCTACACATTCATCAAAAAACACATAAAGTTCTATACAACAGTACTGTACTGCACAGTACATTTAATAATAAAAAAGTAGTGTACAATACAGGTACTATAAAAAAAGAAATAAAAAATAGAAAATGTCCTTACTTTTATTGAAAGGGCATAACAGAGGAGGGGTATTGGTGATGCTGGTGCAGGTCAGTGAGGAGGGGCAGGTGAGTCCATAAAGGCAGCTCAGGTGGAGGGGCAGGTGCTGGTGATGTTGGTACAGGGGAGTGAGGAGGGGCAGGTGAGTCCAGAAAGGCAGCTCAGGTGGAGGGGCAGGTACTGGTGATGCTGGTGCAAGTGAGTGAGGAGGGGCAGGTGAGCCCAGAAAGGCAGCTCAGGTGGAGGGGCAGGTGCTAGTGATGCTGGTGCAGGTGAGTGAGGAGGGGCAGGTGAGTCCAAAAATGTAGCTCAGGTGGAGGGGCAAGTGCTGGTGATGCTGGTGCAGGTGAGTGAGGTGGGGCAGGTGAGTCCAAAAAGGCAGCTCAGGTGGAGGGGCAGGAGCTGGTGATGATGGTGCAGGTGAGTGAGGAGGGACAGGTGAGTCCAGAAAGGTAGCTCAGGTGGAGGGGCAAGTGCTAGTGATAATGGTGATACTGGTGCTGTTGAGTGAAGAGGGACAGGTGGGTCAACAGAGGCAGCTGAGGTATAACATAAAAAATAAATAAAAAGAAAATAACATTTCCTTACCTTGATGGGAGGGGCGTTACATGGGAGGGAGACAGGCTTATTGGGAGGGAGCTGCAGATGGTGATGGTGATGGTGCAGGTGAGTCAGGAGAGAAGCAGGTGTCAGGAGAGGTAAACGATGAGGCAGAGTGTACAGGTTCTGTAGATGATGCTGTGATGGTGCAGGTGAGTCAGGAGAGGAGCAGGTGTCAGGAGAGGCAGATGATGAGGCAGAGGGTACAGGTGCTGCAGATGATGCTGGTGATGGTGCATGTGAGTCAGGAGAGGTGCAGGTGTCAGGAAAAGGCAGATGATGAGGCTGAGAGTACAGGTGCTGCAGATGATGCTGGTGATACTGGTGCTGTTGAGTGAAGATGGACAGGTGGGTCAATTTAGGCAGCTGAGGTACAACATAAAAAATAAATAAATAAACATTTCCTTACCTTGATGGAAGGGGCGTTGCAGGGGAGGGAGACAGGCTTATTGGGAGGGAGCTGCAGATGGTGCTGGTGATGGTGCAGTTGAGTCAGGAGAGGAGCAGGTGTCAGGAGAGGTAGATGATGAGGCAGAGGGTACAGGTGCTGCAGATGATGCTGGTGATGGTGGAGGTGAGTCAGGAGAGGAGCAGGTGTCAGGAGAGGCAGAGATGAGGCAGAGGGTACAGGTGCTGCAGATGATGCTGGTGATCGTGCTTTTGAGTGAAGCGAGACAGGTGAGTCAACAAATGCAGCTGGGGTATTAAATAAAAAAGAGAAAAAAAGAAAAAAACATTTCCTTACCTTGATGGAAGGGGCGTTGCAGGGGAGGGAGACAGGCTCATTGGGAGGGTGATGGTGCAGGTGAATCAGGAAGGGCCGGAGAGTCAGGAGAGGCAGCTGCGGCAGAGGTAGAGGGTACAGGATCTGTTGCAGGCCTCTGTACCTTCTTGAAATACTGTTGCACGTTGCTCTGGACTGACTCCATCTTCTTCTCTTCCAAGATCTCCTTGTAGCAAACAAGGGAATCCATGACTCCTCTGGCAGCCCTAGAGTACCTCTCCATGTTTGTATCCTCTGCCTCAAAGCATGCCAACCCTTCCTGTATCAGGGCCAAACCTTTTTCCAAGCCCTGCCTTGTGAATTTATTCGGCTCTGGGGTTGGTATTTCTTCCTTTTCCTCTATCATCTGCTTCTCCAGCTGAATGAGGTCGTCAGCAGACAACTCCTCTCCATGAGATACCAGCAGCTCAGTGTCATCATCCTCCTCTGCCTCCAAGTCCAGCGACCTACTCATTTCCACCACGTTCTGGATGACACTGCTCACTGACTCCTGAGACCCTGAGGAATCCTTCACAAACTGGGGACACAGTTTTCTCCAAACATTATTCATGCTGGTCTGTTTAACCGGATCCCAGGAATCGTCAATGTTCTTAACAGCATCAAGGATGTTGTATTTTCTCCAGAAGTCCTTCAACGTCAAGTCCTTATTTTTTTTTTCAGTTGCCTCTAAAGCATCACTAATGACCCTTTGGAGGTAGTAGGCCTTGAATGTTGCTATGACTCCTTGTTCCATAGGTTGTAACAGGGCAGTGGTGTTAGGTGGGAGGTAAACCACCTTGACATCAGGGTGAATGTCATCCAGGTTTGCAGGGTGTCCGGGTGCATTGTCCAGCAGTAGCAGCACCTTAAAGGGGATGTCCTTGGAGGTGCAGAATTGCTGGATGCCTGGCACAAAATGGTTGGTGAACCAGTTCTCAAACACAGCAAGTGTCACCCATGCTTTCCTGTTTGCCCTCCAGATGACTGGCAGCTAGGGATGGGAATTGTTAAGAAATTATCGATATCAATTCCTTTATCAATATCATTTATCGATTCAATTCCTTATCAATTCTGTTATCAATTCTCATTGGGTTAGGCAAAAAATATATAGTACACCATTTGTGTGCATGAAGTATTTAATGCTCTTTCACCAGAACAAAAATAGAACTTTTATGAAAAAATAATTCCTAATTAACATTATTAACCACAACTTGTAATTCACAAGTTTCAATTTTAAAATAGTGTAATAATCCATGCAATCTATCATCTTTCATTACAAAAAACAAAACTTACATACTGTAGTTATCATCTTCATCCTCTTCTGCCTCCCTCTGTGTCTCTCTCTCTCTGCGCCTCTCCCAGCTCTGCCAGCAGCACAAGTTTCAATTTTAAAATAAATAGTGTAATAATCCATGCAGTCTATCATCTTTCATTACAAAAAACAAAACTTACATAGTTATCATCTTCATCCTCTTCTGCCTCCCTCTGTGTCTCTCCCTCTGCGCCTCTCCCAGCTCTGCCAGCAGCACAAGTTTCAATTTTAAAATAAATAGTGTAATAATCCATGCAGTCTATCATCTTTCATTACAAAAAACAAAACTTACATAGTTATCATCTTCATCCTCTTCTGCCTCCCTCTTCATCTCTCAGCTCTGCCAGCTTCAGAAGAAATTCACCATTAAAAACACTGAGCAGCAAATAAAGCTCTCACAACAGAAAGAGGCTACAATGAAACACACTGAACAAAAATATAAAACACTTTTGTTTTTGCTCCCATTTCTACGGTGGCATTTTTAGGTCTGTTGTGTTAATATCGTCATCCTGAAAGCTAAGTGTGCTAGCAACAGCCTCTGAGCCAGCCAGACTCCGGCAATCCTCGTCTGCTAAATGTTATTACATGAGATGGAGATTATTTATACAACACAGTCGAAGCAGTAAAGCAAAAAAGTAACAAGTGACAGGAACTGGAGGAGTTTAACGTTACGTGCTGCAACATTTAAAACAGAGGAGGACGCTAGCTTGTTAGCTCCGCTTCCACCACCACCGAAGCAGCGTCACGAAGCAGCGTGTTAAAGACGGTACATTTGTGCAAACTCACCTCATACTGAGTGGCCAAATGCTTCTCTCTGCATGTTAGAAGTATTTCCGCCCTTTATTGTAATCGACGCTTTGCATGTGTTGCAAGTAGACCTGGTTTCGTCTTCGCTTTTTCCTTGACGGCATGTTGATACGGCGCATCGCGCATGTCTGTGATGTCATCACGTAAATGCGTCACCACGTCGAGTCAGTAGAACGAGTCAGAAGAACGACTCAGAGAACCGATAAACTGAATCGTTAAGACAAGCAGCCTACAATTCCAGAGAATTGAACTATAAAAAAACGGTTCTTTAAAAGAACCGGTTCTCGATTCCCATCCCTACTGGCAGCTGACCCTTTAAAATGCCCTTGAACACCCGTAGATTCTCAGACTGATACACCAGCATGGGCTTCAATTTGTAGTCCCCAGTAGCATTGTCCCCAAAAAGCAAAGTCAATCTCTCCTTGCTGACTTTATGGCCTGGTGCTGTCTTCTCCTCCTTCGCGATGTAGGTGTGATTAGGCAAACGTTTCCAGAACAACCCTGTCTCGTCCACATTAAAAACTTGTTGGGCTGAGTAACCACCATCACTAATAATCTCAGCCAACATATTTGGAAACTCACGTGCTGCTTCCACATCACCGCTGGCTGCTTTACCCTGCACTAGGGCTTTAACAGAGTACTAAAATAATCGACAGATCGAGTCCTAGGACTTCTATCGAGGTTTTTAATTTCACGTCGAGTACTCGTAGTGACGTCATCATAACAGAAGGGGGTGATGTTGCATAAACTGTTGCAGGTCACATATGGTGTAACACCGGGTCCAATCGACTGAACCAGAGAACCAGCTTCCTCTGAACTTGTTTCACAAACAAAAAACAAAAACAAATATTCATCTCTAAATGTTCATTCAACGCTTGCTCTCCCTCAAGGGCGGATGTCTCCTCTTGGTCTCCGCTTTGCTTTTGCTTTGTCTTGTCTGTGAAACTGTCTGAGAGCCTCTCTTCTAAAAATCTTCCGAATCATAACTATGGACTTCAATTTGGTCAGTTGGTCTCTCAACACAACTGATAACATTTCTTCAAAAAGAAGACAGGTTGTAGGCGAGCCGATTTGCCCTGTTGGCATGCACACAGCTGGATATCTCATCGACTTGGAAGACTTGATGATGTGTCTATCTCTGCTGTCATCTGTGGACCTTAAGGACGCATATTTAATTGGATTTATGATAACTGGTTCCTGCTTTTTGGATTCAGCTGGTTCCTGGTCTATCAACACAAAAGTAAGAAGGTGGCTAATCTGGATCTGGTCAGGCTGCCTGCCTTACATGATTGCTTGGTTCATGTCTTGAGAAACCAGACTTTTGGCTGAATGGATTATATCTTGGGAAATTTCTGAGGCATGTTCCATTGGTACGGTCATTTTTAATTAGGACATTTTTGAAGCGAGGGGACGGACACAGACTGAAGGTAGATGTCATTAAAGTTCTGCCTGTCTCCAAAAACAATCATGTTTATCTGACATTCGGCTCTCCGACTGGCCTTGATAGGCCATCTTATCTCAAAACGCCTGTGATGTTTTGTAAACTTGACGCTCTCGCCCTCCCAAATCTGCTACTCCATGGACATCAGTGGAGCCCAGCTGAATAAACAGATGTCATCAATTCAGAACTTTGGCTTCGTTTCTGGCTGTGGCCGGCAGCCCCCCCCCCCCCCAGAGTACCCGCCTTTGAGTCTCCCCCTCCCTCTTCTACGTAATGTCGGCGTCATTATGTGCTTGTGTACGAAACATTTTTTCATTATCATATGTTTGATCTGCGTGCAGAAATCAAAACTATGTTAGGAATTTTTTTTTGTCTCCAAACCCTATGTGTTATTTTTCACCACTTTTATTGTCTGGCCAACAGATCTCACTTGTAAATGAGTCTTCGAGGCTCAATGTGGTTTATCTGTTTAAATAAAGGTTGAATGAAAAAAACTATTAAAAACCTATAAACACAATAATCTCTAAAAGTAAACCTAATTGCACAGCACTGCAGGCGGTGGTGCGGTGTGGTCAACGCCCCACTGTTTTTAAGTTTCGTTTTTGACGTTCCTTTCACTTTTGCAGTTTAATAATAATAACTAATAGTTTTGTTTTTCCTGGGACTTATCTGCAGTATGATAAATGATAGGAGCATAATATATGCTCCCAATGTTTTGTTAGTCTTTTTTTGTTGTAAATAATGATGTTTTTATGCATTTTTATTTATTTATTTATTTTGCATCTTAAGTTCCTATGACGTCATCGACTACTTGAGTTCTACTCGAGTTTTTATGTTAATGTCGAGTTTAAAAATTATGTACTCATTCAACCCCTACCCTGCACTTTGATGTTGTGAAAGTTTGCACGTTCCTTAAACCTCTGAAACCAAACCCTGCTGGCCACACACTCCTCACCTTCGCTCCTCCTTCTCTCTTTTCAACACCTCAAACAGTCATCTAGCCTTCTCCTGAATAACCATCAGACTCACAGGGATACGTCTTAGGTTTAGGTCTTCCAACCACAACACCAATAATCACTCCATGTCATTAATAAGCCCACTATGCTGCTATGAGGGTCGCTTTCATCTGTGCTGATCCTTTAACATGCTCAAGGATACGAGGTTTATCCTTGATAATTGCTGCAGCAGTCAAACGACTCAGTCCAAATGCACGGCCAATGTCTGTCAGTGTTTCGCCCTTATCTGATCTTTTTATAAAGTCTAATTTTACCTCCATGGTGATGGCCTTCCTTTTTTTGGACGCACTGCTATATGAAGAGTCATCCTTTCTTTTTGGTGCCATTATAAAAGCCACAAAGAGTTGTTCACTTCTTAAGAGTTGTAAAAAAAATCCTCTACGGTAGTATTGTCATCCTCGGTCTCTACACTGAAGCCCAGGCTGTGTTGCGTTAAGTACAATACAAAACTGTATCACTCCGCCTTTGTCTTTGAGGAACAGTACGCACCTGTAGTCCTCCGCCCTGTATTTTTCCATTGTTGTGCTGCTAAGGCACACTCTCCCTCCCCCTGTAAATTTCCACTGTCCTGCCGCTGAGTACAGTACAGTAAGTTCTGACGTAAAGTCGCGTACACCCACGTAACTCGAAACAATGCTTTTCAATGGACGAGCGTCGTAACCTCAAAACGTCGTAAGTCGAGACCATCATAAGTCGAGGACTACCTGTACTTAAAAAAATTAAACTGAACTTTTACTTTAATAGCGCTGTCAGAGACATGGTTCAATGACAAAAACACAAATAATGTTCACATCGAAAGACATGATTTATATCATATGAACAGAAATAATAAAAGGGGTGGTGGAGTAGCTCTTTTTGTTAATAATGAAATAAAATGTAAATTAATTAGTGAAATGTCAATAATTGTTGATCTTATTATGGAAATGATAACAATAGAAATAATAAGAATGATAAAAACATAATAAGTTGTGTAAAAGAAATATTCACTGATAAAATCATGGAGCTATTGGAAAAGAGTTTTAATAAAAAAGTTTTTTGTGTCGAGACTTTAATATTCCATCCATCCATCCATCCATTATCTTTACCCGTTTCTTCCATTTTTTGGGTCACGGGGGTCGCCAGTGCCCATATTCAGCAATCACAGTGCGAGGGGCGGGGTACACCCTGGACGGGTGGCAAGTCCATCACAGGGCCACATAGAGACAAACGAGACAAACAACCATTCACTTTCTCACTCACACCTATGGACAATTTAGAGTTACCAATCAGCCTAACATACATGTTTTTGGTCTGTGGGAGGAAACCGGAGTACCCGGAGGAAACCCACCCATGCACGGGGAGAACATGCAAACTCCACCCAGAAAGGCCCCCGGACCGAGATTTGAACCGGCAACCTTCTCGCTGAGAGGCAGCAGCTCTACCAGTTGTGCCACCTGAGACTTTAATATTGATCTAGGAAATAAAACAGATTCAAATAAAATCAGTACATTTATAAATTCAATGTATAGTTTAAATCTTTATCCGTTAATATCAAAGCCAACAAGAATTACAACTCATAGTGCCACAATAATTGATCATATTTTCACAAATATAACAAATGGGGATGTGATAGGTGGTATTTTTACGACCGACTTAAGTGATCATTTGCCAGTTTTCACAATCTATAAAAATGATCAAAGCATCACAAAAGCAGTTACAAAAAAAAAACATCAAAAAACGCTTTGGATAAATTAAAAGAGGATCTAGATAAACAAGACTGGAATGAAGTGTATGTTGATGATGTGAACAGATCATATGATGAGTTTATGAATATCTTAGAAGCTCAGTATGAAAAGAAGTGTGTGCAAAAGATTTATACAAAGAGAAATATTGTTGACCATCCATGGATGATGAAAGGGTTGAGAAATGCTTGTAAAAAAATAATTATTTGTATTCATGCTTCTTGAAATTGAGAACACAAGACGTAGAAAAGAAATATGACAAGTATAAAAATAAATTAGTAGGGATTATAAGGAAACATAAGAAGGAATATTATAGTGATTTATTAAATAAAAGTAATGGTAATATGAAGGCAACATGGCAAGTAATGAATAGTGTTCTGAAGAATCATAAAGTAAAAACGGGTACTTCACAATATTTTGTAAAGGACAAATATGAAATCCATGATGAGAATGAAATTGAAAATGGATTTAATCAATATTTTGTGAATGTTGGATCAAGACTGCCAAGAAGCAGTATTCCAGGAAAATAGCTCACCGCTTCAAGGACAGCAAGGACACACGGAGTCTGTGGCAGGGAATACAGACCATCACTAACTACAAACCATCCCCCCAGACCTGTGACAGCACAACCTCCACGCTGAATGAACTGAATGACTTCTTTGCTCGGTTTGAGGCATGTAACAGCACACCTGCACAAAAACTCCCCCCCTCTCCTGATGGCCAGGTGCTGGTGCTGTCCTCAGACAGCGTAAAGCGATCATTCATCAAGATCAACGCCCGGAAAGCTTCTGGTCCTGACAACATACCTGGTCGTGTGCTGAAGGACTGTGCAGGGGAACTCGCAGCGGTCTTCACAGACATCTTTAACATCTCGCTGAGTCAGGCCATCGTCCCCACCTGTTTCAAAGCCACAACCATCATACCTGTCCCAAAGAAGGCAACGCCCTCCTGCCTCAATGACTATCGTCCGGTAGCACTCACCCCCATCCTGATGAAGTGCTTCGAACGGCTAGTCATGAAAAACATCAAATCTGTCCTCCCTGCCTCCCTGGATCCCTTCCAATTTGCATATCGGTCTAATCGCTCAACCGACGATGCCATCTCCTCTGCCCTCCACACAGCTCTCACACATCTGGACACGAAGGACTCTTATGTTAGAATGCTGTTCATCGACTTCAGCTCGGCATTCAACACCATCATCCCCCAACAGCTCATCCTTAAACTGGACAGTCTGGGGCTGAACACCTCAATGTGTAACTGGCTGCTAGACTTCCTGACCGGGAGACCACAGGCAGTACGGGTCGGGAATAACACATCCAGCACCATCACATTGAATACAGGAGCCCCACAAGGATGTGTGCTGAGCCCCCTTCTATTCACCCTGCTAACACACGACTGCACACCATCATACAGCTCCAACCACTTCATCAAGTTTGCAGACGACATAACAGTGGTGGGTCTCATCAGCAACAACGATGACACGGACTACAAGGACGAGGTGAGCCGCCTGACCTTGTGGTGCGGACACAACAATCTCACTCTCAACGTGGAGAAGACCAGTGATGTCACTAACGCGTTACTTTGTAACGCGTTACTCTGGTCGGACCACTTTTTTCAGTAAAGTGTAATCTAACGCGTTGCTATTTCAAAATCCAGTAATCAGATTAAAGTTACTCACTCCAAATTATTGTGCGTTACTTTTTTGTCATTTTCTGTAGAACTGTAATTTTATTTTATTTCGCCAATGCGTCTCGGGGGGAGCGATTTAAAAAAAAGACAGGAGTGACGTCAGTCTATGCGACCGCCCGGTGTCTTGTAGCACACGTTAGCATTAAGCTAGGTTTAGCATCTCGCTGCGGTCTCCTGTTTGTTTGGGAACGTTGTGACTTTCTTGTTAAAAACACGAGCGCACATCCAAAACGGTGTGTGGACTTTGTTTCACGGAGACTGGATCTGCAGCAGACAACACGTCTAACTTGAACGGATTCACGACGTGATCCAAACGTGAACGAAGAACAGCAGCTTGTAAACACTGCTAACAGAGCAGCAGCAGCATTAAAACAGCCTTCAGGTAGGTCAGATCAGTCCAGATCAATAACACAAACTGTAGGACTTTTTAAAGCTCTGGATCTACGTCTGAAATGTTGTTGTTGATGTGCAGGCTTTAAATTAACTGAGCGTCTCTACCACGTCTTCCATCACGTCCATCATGTCAACACCAGCCAAAAAGTTCATCACTTTATGAAAAAACTAACTGATGTCAACAAGTCCTGGAGCTGAATAAATCCCTGCCCTGATGATGACCGAGAGATCCAACCACCTCAACCGTTCAAGAAGAGGTATTGTTCTTTTATTAATAATTAACCTTTTTAATTTAAAATGATAATCTTATTAACTATTTTTATTTTTTTACCTGTTTGTGTTATTTCCAGTCTGGGACAGAGGAAGCAGCTGTCTTTTTCCTCTTGAGGGACATCCACCTGCAGCTAAGAAGCGTGTGATGATGACCCTGATGCATGCTCAATAATCCAGGTAGAAAAATCTAAAAATGCTAAGTCTGGTCCTCTGGACATTCAAAAAACAAAACAAAACAAAAAAAATTGTAGAAACGTTTTATCTTTTGTCCAAAAGACTTCCTCAGTCTGAGATGCTGTATTCATCTCAATCTTATAAATACTGTAGCACCCTCTCTCACGGTGGATCAACCAGTTTGCTACTGACAGCTGAAACTAGCTACTCACGTGATCAAGGACCCAGCTAATATTGAACGTTCAGACAATGTCCTCTGAATGTTGTCATCAACGTCCTCTGAACGTTTGCAGAAAACGTTCACTGAACGTCCAAATGAAACTCCATAAAACGTTCAGAGAACGTCCCCTGAATGTTCAGAAACTGTCCCCTGAATGTTCAGACAACGTCCTCTGAACGTTTGCAGAAAACGTTCACTGAACGTCCAAATGAAACTCCATAAAACGTTCAGAGAACGTCCCCTGAATGTTCAGAAACTGTCCCCCGAACGTTCAGAGAACGTCCCCTGAATGTTCAGAAACTGTCCCCTGAACGTTCAGACAACGTCCTCTGAACGTTTGCAGAAAACGTTCACTGAACGTCCAAATGAAACTCCATAAAACGTTCAGAGAACGTCCCCTGAATGTTCAGAAACTGTCCCCTGAACGTTCAGAAACTGTCCCTTCAACGTTCAGACAACACAAACTTTTCAAGTTCCCAATCCACAGTTTTAAATTGAGATTTATTAGTGGAATCATGATGATATGTAGTTGTGCAAATAACTCTTGGCTATGAATTAATTCTACAGTACTAACATTAAAAATAACAGAGTCGAAAGTTATGATAAAAGAATCAGTTTATTACACATAAAGGCATCAGTATCATAATATAAAACAAATCCGTATATGAATAAAAAAAATGCATAACTGGCATCAGTTGTAACAAAATAGGTACAAAAATAGGTACAAAAAGAATCTGTACATGGCATGCTATGCATATGAAAAATATAATGCATCTACTTCAAAACTGCGTTGAGGCAAACAAAGCTAGGAACCACATTTGACCATCCATTGTGCAGCAGGAAACATGGTGGAAACCGTTGGTTTAAGGTTTACAAATCACTCCTTACATTTTTCCTTTATCCTCTTTAACATAAATTAAAGGATTAACAGAACAGCATAACACATAAAATGGAAAAGTCCACCTTTGGTACCTTTAAAAAAACAAAAGCTTTAGAATTACATTGGAGGGAGCTTATCAACTGGTGGCAAAACAAAATGTACCAGTACACAAACAAATCTAAAAGTACACAGCTCACATAGCTTTGGTCTGTACTTAACATTAATTTGTTTTTGTTTTTTATTAACATGCCTTCATTTTTCTTTTGGATTTATAGCTGCAACACTGGCAGTAACACGAGAAATATGAAAGCTATATAAAATTACAGTCCCACCACAAATATGTTTAAAAAGTGTGCTGGTCATAATATTTTAAATAAGTTGATTTATTTCAGTAATTCCATTCAAAAAGTGAAACTTTCATTAAACTGATTTCAAGTTTATTTCTTTTAATGCTGATAATTAAAACCAACAACTAATGACAACCCTAAATTTAGTACCTCAGAAAATTAGACTATTACTTGAGATTAATTAAAAAAAATGTTTATAAATGTTGGCCAACTGAGAACTATGAACATGAAATGTACAATATGTACATCTTTGAATACTTAGTTGGGGGTCCTTTTGCAAGGACCATGGTACCATGTTCATACTTTTCAGTTGGCCAACATCTATAAAAATCCTTTTTTTTATTTTTTATCTCAAGTAATGTAATTTTCTGTTACCGGTAATGAATTTGGGCTTTTCATTAGTTGTCAGTTATAATCATCAACATTAAGAATTTTTATTAAAAATATATCAGTCTGTGTGAATGAATATAATATACAAGTTTTACTTTTTGAATGGAATTACTGAAATAAATAAACTTTTTCATATTCTAATTTTATGACCAGCACCTGTATTTGCATCTCTCCCCCCAAAAAATGTGTTCCTCAGTTCTGTGTGAGCCCGTGTCCTCCACTTCTTTGTGGCACATTTTAAATGTCCTGTGTGACCCTCCACCTCCACTTCTTGTGGTGCATTAAATGTCCAGTGTCCACTTCTTTGTGGTGCATTAAATGTCCAGTGTGAAAGCCTCACCTCCACTCCACTTCTTTGTGGTGCATTAAATGTCCAGTGTCCACTTCTTTGTGGTGCATTAAATGTCCAGTGTGAAAGCCTCACCTCCACTTCTTTGTGGTGCATTAAATGTCCAGTGTCCACTTCTTTGTGGTGCATTAAATGTCCAGTGTCCACTTCTTTGTGGTGCATTAAATGTCCAGTGTGAAAGCCCCACCTCCACTTCTTTGTGACACGTTTTAATTGTCCAGTGTGAGCGCATGTCCTCTACCCTTTTTGCATGTTTTAAATGCTCTGCAGCATGAGTCCTTATAAAATCCTCTCTTGCCGCAGAATCCCCATTCATGATTCCATCTGCATTTGCAAAAAAACAAACAAAAACAAAAAAGAGTAATTAGTCATATGCAAAGGCAATCTGGAAAATGCACAGTGCCTTGCTGGGGTCTCCCCTATAACTGGATTAATAAATAATAATAAAAACATCCATCCCAGCAAATGTTGATAGGTGGCTTGTTCACCGTCAGTAAGGAAGAACAATCTGTTGAGCGATCTGGTTCAAGTTCAGAGTTATGTGAAATGTGAACATCCAATTCAGAGGGAAAATCATAAGAATGATTGGCATGATGGTCTGAATGAATACTGCCATGATCATCATCTGAAAAGGACCCATTTACAGGAATATCTACAGTTTCTGGTTCATTGGTGCCATCATCATGAAGAGAGTCAGAACTTTCAAGTGATTCACTGTGTTCACTATGCATGGCAATGACTTCATGCTGAAATGCAGGAGAATTTTTAACAAAATCTTGAGAATCATCTTGGTCATCATCTAAACACTTAAATTTCCGCTTGGCAGCAAGATGAGTTTGTCTCCAAAGAGTAGATTTAGGAACAGAATAAATGTTTTTTTGCCATTGTCAATGAGAGTTTTTTAGAAGCCTCAGTTTCAGTTCCTCCACATAGGACAAACAGGTTTAACAATGTCAATAAAAACAGCTTGTTCACATGCAAATGAGGAACATCAGCCTGACGGTCATTAGGGGCCTTGATGACTCACAGGGTGCTCATGCAATAACAGCATTGGGGGATGGGGGGAGGGACAACAGTTCAAGTCTGTAGTGAAAAAGGTTAAAAAAGTAATAATAATCTTTCCACTTGAACGTCTTCAAGTTTCTTCACCTTATCCAGCTGAGTGAACTCTTTCGATCTGTATGGTTCAAACCGTTCAGAAGCTTTGTGTTTGCTTTAAACACTCACCGGTCTCAGAGTTTATGTAGTTCTTGTCAGTTGATCTGTTGAGAGTCGCTGCGTAAGTGACCTCCACAACCTGGACGTGTTCGTTTCTCTCTTCCTGTTCGGCGACGTCCGCACTAGAAGAGGGATTCAGGCCCCGTCATAGGACTCCTAAACCCAAACCCGATGAAACAGAGAGATGGGAATGACGGAGTGAGCTGCGTTCTGATTTAAAGTTCCGGTAGAACCACAGTCTGACGGTTACAGAACATCTGGAACTGATGCTGAGGAAGCAGTTGTTCACTGGAGAAAGTTTTAGCTTTAGAAGCAAAACTCAAATATTTTTGAGGTTAGCTAACTCTGAAATTAAAGTAAAATGTCCGAAGTTGCAGTTCAAAAGCCTTAAACCTGTCTTGGTGTAACTTGGAAGCAGCTTATAAATTTTAATTAATTCAGAATAATTTAATGAACAAACACAAACCTTCATTATTCAACTGGGGTTAGGAGCATACGACCTCAAGCCCTTACCTTTCTTGTTGGTATCTGCTGACCAGGGGATTTGGTTCAAGCATCAAGATCCAGCTGCAGGGCGGTGCTCCTCTGTTTTGAACCAAACAAACTAAAATGGTGGCAATGATGGGAAACCTTCACCACAAGGCATCCTGGGAGAAATCAAAGGGCCAATGAACACTAGAAGTTCCAGAGAAGGGTCATTCAACATTTCTACCTTTGGAACCCAGAGACGGGTCGAGTGACCCGAAGGATTTTAGCTAACATCCTATAATGAGCTGTTAACAGGCGCTTTTGTTTTGTAAATAAGGCCATTACTGGCGCACCACAGGAGGGGGCACACTAATTTGACTAAGGCTGCGCTTTTTTGCGCAAGTGAACTTGGCTTCTAAATCCCCCGGTCCCTTTCAGTGGGCTACATATGTTGGTCCGTCACTTGACCTCAGGTCATGTGACCTATGTCGGTCCGTCAGTTTACCTCAGGTCATGTGACCTGTGTCGGTCCGTCAGTTGACTTCATGTCGTGTGACCTGTGTTGTTTTGTCAGTTGACCTCAGGTCATAAGACCTGTGTTGGTCCGTCACTTGACCTCAGGTCCTGTGACCTGTGTCGGTCCGTCAGTTGACCTCAGGTCATGTGACCTGTCGGTCCGTCAGTTGACTTCATGTCATGTGACCTGTGTCGTTGTGTCAGTTGACCTCAGGTCATGTGACCTGTGTTGGTACGTCAGTTGACCTCATGCCGTGTGACCTGTGTCGGTCCATCAGTTGACTTCATGTCATGTGACCTGTGTCGTTGTGTCAGTTGACCTCAGGTCATGTGACCTGTGTTGGTACGTCAGTTGACCTCATGCCGTGTGACCTGTGTCGGTCCGTCAGTTGACCTCAGGTCATGTGACCTATGTCAGTCCATCAGTTGACCTCAGGTCATGTGACCTGTGTCGGTCCGTCAGTTGACTTCATGTCGTGTGACCTGTGTCGTTTTGTCAGTTGACCTCAGGTCATGTGACCTGTGTTGGTATGTCAGTTGACCTCATGCCATGTGACCTGTGTCGGTCCGTCAGTTGACCTCAGGTCATGTGACCTGTGTCAGTCCGTCAGTTGACCTCATGTCGTGTGACCCGTGTCGGTCCGTCAGTTGACCTCAGGTCATGTGACCTGTGTCGGTCCGTCAGTTGACTTCATGTCATGTGACCTGTGTCGTTGTGTCAGTTGACCTCAGGTCATGTGACCTGTGTTGGTACGTCAGTTGACCTCATGCCGTGTGACCTGTGTCGGTCCGTCAGTTGACTTCATGTCGTGTGACCTGTGTCATTTTGTCAGTTGACCTTAGGTCATGTGACCTGTGTTGGTCCGTCACTTGACCTCAGGTCATATGACCTGTGTCGGTCCCTCAGTTGACCTCATGTCATGTGACCTGTGTTGGTCCGTCAGTTGACTTCATGTTGTGTGACCTGTGCTGGTCCGTCACTTGACCTCAGGTCATGTGACCTGTGTTGGTCCGTCACTTGACCTCAGGTCATGTGACCTGTGTTGGTCCGTCAGTTCACCTCAGGTCATGTGACCTGTGTCAGTCCGTCACTTGACCTCAGGTCATGTGACCTGTGTCGGTCAGTCAGTTGACCTCAGGTCATGTGACCTGTGGTCCGTCAGTTGACCTCAGGTCATGTGACCTGTGTCTGGTACGTCAGTTGACCTCATGCCGTGTGACCTGTGTCGATCCGTCAGTTGACCTCATGTCGAGTGACCAGTGTCGGTCCATCAGTTGACTTCATGTCGTGTGACCTATGTCGGTCCGTCAGTTGACCTCAGGTCATGTGACCTGTGTCGGTCAGTCAGTTGACCTCAGGTCATGTGACCTGTGTCGGTCCGTCAGTTGACCTCAGGTCATGTGACCTGTGTCGGTCCATCAGTTGACTTCATGTCGTGTGACCTATGTTGGTCCGTCAGTTGACCTCAGGTCATGTGACCTGTGTCGGTCCGTCAGTTGACCTCAGGTCATGTGACCTGTGTCGGTACGTCAGTTGACCTCATGCCGTGTGACCTGTGTCAGTACGTCAGTTGACCTCATGCCGTGTGACCTGTGTTGGTCCGTCAGTTGAACTCATGTCGAGTGACCAGTGTCGTTCCATCAGTTGACTTCATGTTGTGTGACCTATGTCGGTCCGTCAGTTGACCTCAGGTCAAGTGACCCGTGTTGGTCCGTCAGTTGACCTCATGTCGTGTGACCAGTGTCGGTCCGTCAGTTGACCTCATGCCGTGTGACCTGTGTCTGTCCGTCACTTGACCTCAGGTCATGTGACCTGTGTCGGTCCGTCAGTTGACCTCAGGTCATGTGACCTGTGTCGGTACGTCAGTTGACCTCATGCCGTGTGACCTGTGTCGGTCCGTCAGTTGACCTCATGTCGAGTGACCAGTGTCGGTCCATCAGTTGACTTCATGTCGTGTGACCTATGTCGGTCCGTCAGTTGACCTCAGGTCATGTGACCTGTGTCGGTCAGTCAGTTGACCTCAGGTCATGTGACCTGTGTCGGTCCGTCAGTTGACCTCAGGTCATGTGACCTGTGTCGGTCCGTCAGTTGACCTCATGTCGTGTGACCTGTGTCGGTCCGTCAGTTGACCTCAGGTCATGTGACCTGTGTCGGTCCGTCAGTTGACTTCATGTCATGTGACCTGTGTCGTTGTGTCAGTTGACCTCAGGTCATGTGACCTGTGTTGGTACGTCAGTTGACCTCATGCCGTGTGACCTGTGTCGGTCCGTCAGTTGACTTCATGTCGTGTGACCTGTGTCATTTTGTCAGTTGACCTCAGGTCATGTGACCTGTGTTGGTCCGTCACTTGACTTCATGTTGTGTGACCTGTGCTGGTCCGTCACTTGACCTCAGGTCATGTGACCTGTGTTGGTCCGTCACTTGACCTCAGGTCATGTGACCTGTGTTGGTCCGTCAGTTCACCTCAGGTCATGTGACCTGTGTCAGTCCGTCACTTGACCTCAGGTCATGTGACCTGTGTCGGTCAGTCAGTTGACCTCAGGTCATGTGACCTGTGTCGGTCCGTCAGTTGACCTCATGTCGAGTGACCAGTGTTGGTCCATCAGTTGACTTCATGTCGTGTGACCTATGTCGGTCCGTCAGTTGACCTCAGGTCATGTGACCTATGTCGGTCCGTCAGTTGACCTCAGGTCATGTGACCTATGTCGGTACGTCAGTTGACCTCATGCCGTGTGACCTGTGTCGGTACGTCAGTTGACCTCATGCCGTGTGACCTGTGTCGGTCCGTCAGTTGAACTCATGTCGAGTGACCAGTGTCGTTCCATCAGTTGACTTCATATATACATATATACATGCGCCAAGGACAAGGAGAGAGACAGTACTTGTAAGCAAAATAATTTATTTGACAGAACATCAAAGTTACAGGATAGTCAGCACAGCAGAATAAGACAATTTTATGCATAAAATTGTTCTGGAGCAGACAAAGCTTTCCGTTCAGTGGATGTCCCAAAATGTTCAACTGTGAGATAACTTCAGGGTCTGTTATGTGTGAATTCAGGTCAGGGCCTCTTTTCTGACTAAGGGGGGAAGTGCAAGCAGAGTCTTACTTACCTGGTGGAAACATTGGAATGCAGTTTGTGCAGTCTGGTGTGGTGGGGGTGTCTGAGTTGTGTGCACGCATATTTATAACAAAAGGCAGTTAATGGCCCACTAATGTGGACCCACTAATGCTAGAAACCTTTAGTTTATTTTAGTTATACTTTTTATACTTTTTTATACTAGTATGCAAAAACTCAGGACAGTATTATGTTCATTAAATGTTTAGTGTTTTAGTTTTAGTTTTAGAGTTGGTGTAAATTTTCATACTCTTATACCACTATGCAAAAACTCAGGACAGTGTTACAGTTTTACTATTTTATGCTTATGTCTATTATTATATGTTTCAGTGTTTCAATGTTTAAATAGTTACTGTTGCACCGAGGGACTGAGAGAAACGCAATTTCAATCCTGTGTATGTCCTGTACATATTGCAGTTCT
>JBBPBX010066507.1:0-19648 GCA_038048925.1 Garcialebias charrua | reverse complement strand
CTAAAGCCCGAGATACACTGAAGCAGACTCCGTATACGCGCGTATACGCGCGTATACGGAGCCGCTGCTACACTCGGCTTTCGTTCTCGCGTAGATTCTCGTGTTTTCGCTCCAAATTCTAACGTCATTTCCTCCGTACCGTCACTTCCGATCGTCACTTCCGCTAGTTTTTCGCTCCAAACGCTCGCGTTCTCCTTGTTGTAATATGAGCAGCTGAGCACGGAGTGCTTTTCCTGCAGCCCACAGCCCACCACAGCCCACCAGGGAATATATAAAACATCGCGCACCCAGGTAGGACCTGAATTCATTCATTTCAATCATCGAGTGAACAGAGGAAGAAGCGGTTACTTGACTTTAGGCAAAAAAACAAAAGAAAAGGCCCGATCAGCGATAAAAAAGAGGAATTTATTTCATTTGTGTAACATACAAAACAGTCCGGCGCCGGGGAAGTTTAGATCAGACACCGCGTATCGCGCACGCGGATCGCGTATGCGTAGTAAAAAAATACCTTTGCGCGTACTTGCCCTGAGGGGCTACGCGGGGCTACGCTGCGTACGGGGCGTACGTACGCTGCGTATTGGCGTATCGTGAGGACGCTCGAGTGTATCTCGCCCTTCAAGACGCTGACAGATGAAAAAAATAGGATTTTATCCCCTTAACAGCATAGCATACCAAGGTTGGACGTATATAAAACACATCAAAGGTTGGTTCTTGTGTTAGGTGTGCTAAAACAGGCATGTGTAACGACCTGAGCAGCTTTGAACAGTAAAATACATTTTGTGGAAACTTGCTATCAAAATCTATCGTTTTTTTTTAAATAAATAAAGTTTACATCCTGAAAAAATACAAAATAAACGAAAGCCTTGCATTCCTTGAAGAAATGCTTATTTGTGCCAAAGTGTTAAACTAAAGCTATCTTTTAATGAGAAAACACAAAGTTGAGGTTGTTTTGTTCAAACTTTGGAAACCACATGTTGTGAGATGACAGTGCTCAGAATGTGTAATGATGGTGACTCTCAGCTACTGCCACACCAAATTTTAGCTCGACATCTGTAAATCTGACCAAATTATACCCATTTTTGGGTTGTTGATTCGTTGTGGCAGCCATCTTGATTTTGACTCATGTCAAATGGTAATCAGTTGTAAATGTAAAACCGATGGTTACTTTATGAATCTGTTCAATAGGTAACAAGTTTATAACTAATATGGTAAATGGTAAATGGAGCTTATTTATATAGCGCTTTCCAGCCTCCTGTGAGGAGCCCCAAAGCGCTTTACAATACCAGCCATCCACCCATTCATACACCGGTAGTGGTAGCCTGCCTTGCAAGGCGCCATCCAGACCTACCGGGAGCAACTCGGGGTTAAGTGTCTTGCCCAGGGACACAACGACACATGGTGGGCGGATGTGGGATTCGAACCTCCAACCTTCCGATTGGGGGTCGACTGCCATTACCACTGTGCCACGGCCGCCCCAATATAATAATAATAATAATAATAATGAACTGGATAGACCACTGTAAAAGCTAAAAAAAAAAAAAATCAGTTAAAGATTGTGTGTATATGTGTTGTGATTATGCATGACTCCCATCTACACACTAAAATTTAGCACAATAGCTGTAAAAATTAACTTAATGTAGACATTTTGGACCATTGGACATTCTTTTGACACTCTCTGGACACTAGAGGTGGTGGGTGAAAGTGTTGGCAAAGTTGACACCCATCGTGGACAACAGAACCCACCCCCTTCATGATGCCTTCAGGACTCTGATCAGTTCTTTTAGCGACAGGCGGCAGCATTCGCGATGCAGGACAAAACATTTCCGAAGGTCCTTCATCAGAAATCAAAATGCTGAACAAACATGTAAAATAATGGAAACTGTTGACAATGTGTGAAACGTCTGTTTCCATTAGTTGTCAAAGTGTTCCTCTTTTTACCTTTTGTACATATTTTGTGATCATGTTTCAGTTTTATACTTTACAGCTTTTTACTTCTGTTATGTTTTGGCCCACTGCTGTATTGCAAGAATTTCCCCAGTCTGAGATAAATAAAATATTCTTATGTGCAGCAATGTTCAGTCAGGTCATCTTGTTTTCGTTGTTTGTGCTGACGTTTCACCTTCCATCCAGAGGGCTTCATCTGTCTGAGGAAACACCAAACAAAACTGATTCTCAACCAACAGCTTACTCCAAAGTAGAAAAAAAAACAGTTATGTTGGTGCTGAGATGGCCTCTGGGGCACGCCCTCTCCTCTGGTGCCTGCCCTCTCCCTTGTCGACAGTCATGTCAAACTGGTTCAAAACCCCAAAGTCCATGCTCAATAATCCAGGTATAAAATCCAACAATGTTCAGTCACATCAGCTAGACGCTTTCTTTTTTTTTGCGCTGAGACGTTTCGCCTTCAGAACACCTGGTGTTTTGAACCAGTTTGACATGACTGTCGACGAGGGAGAGGGCGTGCCCCAGAGACCATATTAGCACCAAGATAACTGGTTTCTTTTCCCACTTTGGAGTAAGCTGTTGGGGGAGAATCAGTTTTGTTTGGTGTTTCCTCAGACTGATGAAACCTTCTGGATGGAAGGTGAAACATCTCTGTACAAAAAAATAAAAAATAAAAATAAAGAAAGCATCCAGATGACCTGACTGAACATTGTTGGATTTTATTCCTGGATTATTGAGCATGGACTTTGGTATTCTTATGTGATTTTTAGGTCCCTTGAACGTGGCAGCCATTTTCAATTGGGTTGACTCTAAAAGGTATTAATTTGTTGCTGTACACCCAATAAATATTTTCTGAGCATTTCATTCAAATTGGTCCAGTGGGTCACAAGATATTTTGCCAAAAGACAAACACATGCACACACAGACACAATTATTAGTTCTCCCCTTTTGCTTTTCGGTGGCTGATCTTAATTACTTGTCTGATTAAAGAATGTGGCTGACAGACCAATAAATACATAAAAAATCTATAACGATGTGAATGACAGCCACAGAACAGGTCAAGACAAAACTATTAAATGTAAAATTGGAGGGATTCTCCAGTTCTTCATGAGTGGACGGTTCTGAAATGCAGCAATATTAAGTGGAGCAGGAGAGTCACCGCAGCACCAGCGCTTCTGTCAGTCAGTCTGGCAGGAACGGCAGCCTCCCCTCAAAGGGAGTGTTCTTTCCAGGACGAACACTCGTACTTTCGCTCAGGAAAATTACAGTCTGCAGCTGGGTACGATATTATAATTTGAGTCATATTCAAATGAGACTCTCTTGTTGCATGGTAATACTGTGGAAAAGTTAAACCTTCTTTTTAGGTTCTAAATTATTCAGGTGAAAAGCACAGACAGAATTTCTGTTGGATAATTCCCATAGATTCCCCCTACAGCCCACAGTTCCTAAAGTAATATCAATACATAAATAAACATGTATGATGACATCATGCTGCCGGAAAGTAAAGTGTGTTTAAATAATCTTGTGCTCTTTATGTTCTACCACATAGGCTGGATAACCAATCTTCCTTTCTGTAAAGGCACTTGAAATATAAAGCAATCTGTGCTGAAGAGTTATGCGTAAACGGGTAGTTCACTTCTTTTAAAGTGGGGAAAGGATATTAATATTTATTATCTTAGCATCATAAACAATATTTTGAACAGCCTCAGTTTGGAGAAATAAGGTTTATTTTTGACTGGATTAGCAAGCAGTTTTGCAGGGTCAAGACCAAAACAGAACAGGTAAGACAATGTTTTTCTTTAGCAATCAAACCACCTCTGCATACTTATCACACTTTTTGCAATTTTTTCAGCTTTTTAGCTAGGATTTATTTATTTTTTGCTAGTTTATTATATTTAGCTTTTAGTTAGCCTTTTGCTACTTTTATCTAGCTCATTGTTAGACAGAACCTTTTATTATGCTTATCTTTTAGCTACTTTTGGCTTTTAGCTCTTGTTTTGCTCTTTTTAGCATTCAAGTTCAAATTCAAGTTCAAGGTTCTGTGGTATGAGGTGGAACAAAATTGTGTACTCAAGACCCTGGTTACACCCCAAAATAGCAAAAATACAAAGTATAAAAAGAAACAGTATATAAGTATATACTCTAAGATATACACTAAACAAATGTTAAATGATACGCTAAAAGATCTAAGCTATACTCTAAGCACCTAAATAATACAGTATACCAAACAGCAGCCCAAACTTGAGTCCGTAGTGAGTAGATGGCCAGTGTTTTGCTATTGCTAATTGGTGTTTTTCTTTTTTAGCTTTGATAACTCCATTTGTGCAGAATTTAAACAAGTTTCATTGGTTTTTATTCTCACAATTTGAGTGAAGGATTAGGTGGTGAAAATGTTCTGTTAGGATCCCACAGGTTTATAATTTGTTATAAATCTAAAAAACAGCCTTTCAAAAGCACCTACATGCAAGCCTCACTTTGCGATGAAGTGGGAGTGACACTTGTCTCTTTTGGCTGAGAAATGTTCAGATTGCATGTTCTTGCTTTCTAGAGGTATAAAATGATAGCTTTTCATCGTGATACTCTGCAGCCTGCCCATGCTGGCTTATTGTTGTGACTTACTGGGACACTTGAGTAGAACTGAACCATACGTAATGTTTTTAGCAACACCTGTGCTTTTCCTACCGTGTCAAGTCAAAATGCCTGCTGTGTATAAAAAGGGTCAGGGCTGGAGGAGATATTGTGACTTTCTTTCTGTGATTGCCAAACCTGAGAACCATAAATGGCTTCAGGCAGGAGGAAAAGGAAGAGTGAAGTCAGGACTCGGGCTTCTGTAGCCTTCACTGGCCTGACAATTTCAAATGAATTTTAAGAAATTAAGAAATAACCACAACTTTGTGAGTTTAGTTTTGTTTCTGAAGTTTTTACTGGATATTCACATCACATCAAAACGTTTCAGTTCAACCCCTGTTATTTGTGTAATGATATATGTCAAGTTACCAGGTATTTTATAAATAATTTCTTGAATTGATAAATGAAAAAAGAAAATGTGCATTTTTCAAAGCCGTTATATCATAACTTTACTAGGTCTTAACTAGGTCATTACATAATCTGAAGTCATACAGCTACAGCTGTCTTGAGTTGGAAAACAAGTCAGAATAAATGAAGAAATATAGAACAAACCAAGTTTACCTTTCTCCAGAATGTTTTTGTATCTTTATGAGATTTTACCTACTAAAGTACTAGTTGGGGAAAGGATGCTAAAGTCCTGGAGTGAATTTGTTTGTCACAATAAACTAGATAAATCTAAAAATAATTGTGCACCAAGACTCCTGAAAGGGATTTTTTTTTTTTTTAAATATGCATCAAGCCTATGATTGCCTGTTTTTTCTGGCCAAAAATGTTTTAAGAAAGTATAATGAAAAAGTTCTGAATTTTTATGTACCGGTAAATAGCATATCTCAGTCGATAAATGAGTAAACAAATCTCTCCAACAAACACTTCTGAGTCCAACCAAAAGCCCTTCTCCATGGTCTCCCTGAATTCCTCCCATGCCCGTGTTTTTGCTTCCACAACCATCAAAGCCACAGTTCTTCTGGCCACCCTGTACCTGTCAGCTGTTTCAAGAGTCCTCCAGAACAACAAAGTCCTGAAGGTCTTCATTCTTCAGGTTGACAGCCTCCATCACCGCTAGTGTCCACCAGTGAGTCCTTTCTTTGATAGCTGCCCTGACAGGCACCAGTGACCTTCCAGCCACAGCTCCTGGAAGCTGCATCTGCAATAGAGGTCCTGGCCATGGGCCATTCAGATTCCATGTCCCCGACCTCTCCCAGGACATGTGAAAAACTCAGCTGGATGTGTAAGTTGAAAGCTGCGTGGACTGAGGGCTCCAGTAAAATGGTAAATGGAGCTTATTTATATAGCGCTTTCCAGCCTCCTATGAGGGGCCCCAAAGCGCTTTACAATACCAACCATCCACCCATTCATACACACATTCATACACCGGTAGCGGCAGACTGCCATGCAAGGCGCTTTCCAGTCCTACTGGGAGCAAGTCGGGGTTAAGTGTCTTGCCCAAGGACACAACGACACATGGTGTGGGGAACCGGGATTCGAACCGCCAACCTTCAGTAAACATTCTAAATTCTCCCTCACTATGCATTTGGGTTTACCACATCTGTCCAGCAGCCTCTCTTGACACCAGATCCAGTTCACCACCAGACAGTGATCAGTTTACAGCACTGCCCCTCTGTTCACTTGAGTTTCTGACATACTGTATGGTCACAGGTCCATCAGCACAATTACAAAATTGATCATCAACTTCTAGTCTAAGGTGGCCTGGCACCAAGTGCACTTATGAACCACCCTATGCTCAAACATGGTGTTCATTATGGACAACCCATGCCTAGCACAGAAGTCCAATAAGCAAACACCATTCTTCAGATAAGTCAAACCGTTCCTCCCAATCACTCCTTCCAGATGATTCCATCATTGCCCACATGGGCATTGAAGTCATCCAAGAGAACAAGGGACTCCCCAGATGGCGCCCCTTCTAAGACACCCTTCAGAGACTCCAGAAAGGCTGGTTAACCTAAACTGATGTTTGGTGCATAAGCACAAACAGCAGTCAGAGCCTTCCCTCCAAAGAGGCAACCCTCTCATTCCCCTGGGAAAACTCCAACATCGAGGCAGTAGTGCTAAGGCTAAAGGCTCGGATATAGTCGCGCTTTGGTCCACAAGCTGGAGCGCACGTGCTGCGCGCGCACTGTGCATGCGTTTATGGTGTGGCACGGCAGCGCTTGGCAAAGTGCTGTTCTTTTACTGACCAGCAGGTGGCAGTACCCTCTAAAACCTGTGCATATGTTGCAAGAAAGGGTGTAGAAGAAGAAATCTACCGTAGAAGAAGAACTGTTTGAAATCACACAACAAAAACAAATAGCTTTCCGCTCGCGTGCTGAACTGTTGTCTTTATTTGCGGCTTTAATGCATGGAGTCAGCGGAGGAGAAAGCGATCACGTGACTTTTGGCGAAAAAACAAAAGAAAAGTCCGACTCCAGATCAGGAATGAAGGAGAATTTAATACATTTTGTGTCACAAAACATTCCTCCATGCCTCGCGACGCCGTTTCCACGACCACAGCGGCGCAGACAGCTGCAGAATCTGGCGTGAAGGCTGTCGGTGAGGTCCACACCCACCTGTCAATCAATTTGGCGCGCGCGCTAGGCTTGCGGAGCTTCAAAATCTGGGAGGTGCACGACCACGCGCGAAACCAACGCGCTGGCCAAAGCGCGGGGGCGGGGACTTCGCGATTGCGTCACTTTGGCCGCGCGCCCTATGCGACGCGTCAACTATATCCTAGGCTTAAGCCCCCAGTTCACCACTGACCCATTCAGCCGCATGCGCCCCATTTTCCTCATCCCTGCAGACAAAGGTGCACGCTCCAAAATCTGTAGCCTCTGTGTCGGGACGCGCAGATGTTGGATAAGGATGCATAACCGCCGCTTGCTGCCAGGATCGGCCTGATTAATGCCAGATCGCTGACAAATAAAACTTTTATCATCAAGGATTTCTTTTTATCTCAAGGATTGGACTTCTTATTCATAACAGAATCATGGACAGGTGGACCAGGTGAGTCCAGTGTTTTGATGGAATTTCTACCGCAGGACTGCTGCTATTTTACAGGTCCTTTGAGACCAAGTTCCTGGGAGTGCACGTCTCAAAGGACCTGTCCTGGAGCAGGAACACTGCAGCACTGGCAAAGAAGGCTCACCAGCGTCTCTACTTTCTCCGCAAGCTGAAAAGGGCTGGAGCTTCAACCCCCATCATGAGCACCTTCTACAGAGGTGCCATAGAAAGTGTCCTGACCAGCTGCATCACTGTGTGGTTTGGTGCATGTACTGCATCCTGCCGCAAGAGCCTCCAGCGCATTGTGAGAGCAGCTGAGAAGATCGTGGGCACCTCCTTGCCCTCACTGCAGGACTTACACAGCAAACGCCTCACTCGGAAAGCCCACCGCATGGCAGGTGATCCCACACACCCACTACACAGCTGCTTCAGACTGCTGCCATCAGGAAGGAGACTGAGGAGTCTCCAGGCTCGAACCAGCAGACTGAGAGACAGCTCTGTTCATCAGGCAGTCAGAATGCTAAACACTCTGCCTGCTCTGCCTCCCCTCCCATTTGAACTGCCTTAACACTAAAACTTTCTCACATATTATCACTCAACACAAAGTTTTTAACACTAGACTCTGTGTCACCAAACGGGTTTTCACTAAACTCTCGGTCATGTGCTCATACAGTTTGCACTACTTCTCATACTTGCACTAATGTCTGTATTACATCACTGCCTATAATCATAATACTGTTTACATTCTCTGTTTACATTTATTAATACTGTTTACTTTTATTACTACTGCTTACATGTAATTACTACTGTTTACATTTATTTACACTACTCTAATATCTACACCACTGCTGGTACATATACAGTGTGCTCTGAACGGTCTTATTTAGGGATGCCCAATGTGCCTTACTGCATATGCCACTTTTTGCCTCTACAACAACATCAACTACTACCTCATACATATACTGTGTACATTGACTCATACGCTGCTTTGCCACTTTGCAAATGTCAATGCTAGAAACCTTTAGTTTATTTTAGTTATACTTTTTATACTCTTTTTTTATACCACTATGCAAAAAAAAAAAAAAACTCAGGACAGTGTTAGTTTTACTATTTTTATGCTTATGTCTATTATTATATGTTTCAGTGTTTCAATGTTTAGATGTTTACTGTTGCACCGAGGGACTGAGAGAAACGCAATTTCGGTCCTGTGTATGTCCTGCACTGTACATATTGCAGATCTGACAATAAAGTTGACTTTGACTTTGACTTGACTTTGATTTTAATTCACCACGGATGTCTGGTCGAGGAGGAGGAATAGTGACTGTTTTTAAAAGTTGTTTTGACTGTAAACAGCTGCCTCCATCTCCATTCAGCAGCTTTGAACACAGCCTGTTTGAACTTGGCTCCTCCCACATTATGCTGTGTGTGGTTGTTTATCGTCCCCCCAAATACAATAAAGATTTTATAAATGAGTTCTCAGACTTTTTGGCTGAAATTATGCCAAAACATGACAGAGTTTTCATTCTTGGTGATTTTAATATCTCTGTGTGTTGTCCTGATTTACCCATGGCTCAGTCCTTTTTAAACACCATTGACTCTTTTAAGCTTGTGCAATCTGTGACTGGTCCTACACATGAGCATAGACACACTCTGGACCTGGTTTTATCTTGTGGTTTACCTGTTTTTAATGTAGTAAGTAGTGACCCTGTGTTTTCAGACCACATGCCTGTTTTATTTGAGACTAACTTGTCCTACATTAAAGCTAAACCCCGTGCTGCAGCTCAAATCTGTTGTGTTCTGAACTCTTCCACTGCTGGTCACTTTTCATCTGCTTTTAATCAGAACTGTACCATCCAGAGACCAACAACACAGAGGTCCTCAGCTCATGGTTTCACTCCACCTGCACAACAGTTCTGGATTATGTGTGTCCGTTAAAAATCAGATCTCCTAAAATCAAGTGTGAACCGTGGTTGGACGAAAACACCAGGGCAGCCAGGAGAGAGTGTTGCAAAGCCGAGCGCAGATGGAAAGCGAACAAATTACAGGTGTTGTTTCAAATATTAAAGGACTACTGGCGTCACTATCAAAAAATTGTGAAATATGCCAAAAGAAAATACCTGTCAAATGTGATTGCATCAAACAGTCACAGTCCTCATGTTCTGTTTAAAGTGATTGGTTCTGTTCTCAATGCACCACAAACAAACTGTATTGAACCCTCACCTGCTGCATGTGAAAACATTCTAAATTTCTTTGTTGAGAAAGTCAATTCCACCAGGGCCCAAATCTCACCCTGTGCTCATGACCCCTCAGACTTTGTGCCCTGCTTGGCTGTTTTTGACAGCTTTGAACTTGTGACTCTTTCCTCTCTGCAGGAGGTGGTCAGTCACTTCAATCAATCAATCAATCAATCACCTTTATTTAACCAGGTAGAGCCCGTTGAGATCGAGATCTCTTTTACAAGGGTGACCTGGTCAAGTGGTCAGCAGCACACGTCACATTGGCAATAGGCATTTGCACTTATCAAAAGAAAATAAAGAAAACTACAATCACAGTAAACAGATGTTGACAGTTCAAAACCAACAGGATATGACAGATTTCTATATACATTATATACAAAACAAGCAGACAGACCTCGGTTGGGTAAATAAAGTTAAAAAAATCAACAATGACATGTATATTGGATAAGTAATGGTTAGAAACATCTGCAATGGTCAAGTTTCTTGATGACATTTTCTACTACGGTTGACATAAAGGATCCAGGAGAGATGAATGTTGATAGTTTCAGATCTTTCTGTAAGTTGTTCCAGGCTGAGGGGACGGCGAAGCTGAATGCTCTTTTTCCTAGTTCAGTTCTGACAGGAGGAACTGACAGGAGGACTAAATCGTTGAACTTGAAGCCAACAGGTTCACCAAGTGATGCTCTTCCTCCTTGTTTATTCAAAGAGGTTTTCCTCACTGTAGGTCCTTCAGTCCTTGCTCTTCTAAACAGAAGTCTGTCCTCTGGTGTGGTCCCTGAACATTTTAAACATGCAGCTGTCCAGCCTCTCATTGAGAAACCCACTCTTGACCCCTCTGTTCTTGCTAACTATAGGCCGATCTCCAAACTGCCATTTCTTTCAAAAATTCTCGAGAAGGTTGTGTACAACCAGCTATCCGCATATTTGAACGAACAGAACGTTCTCGAGGTTTTACAGTCTGGTTTTAAAGCTCTACGCTAGGGCTGGGCCATATCATATAGTTCCCGGTAATACCGGTAAAAAAAGCTTGCCCGGGCAAAAAAGTTATATCATGATATGCTAATTTCATGACGTAATACGTCAAGGTACCCCGCCCCCTTAACAACCGAGCACTTCAAACGACCAAACCTAACTGCGCACCCCCCCTCCACCAGTCTGTACTGGTGTAACGCTAGCTAAAAAGCTAAAAACAAACAACGCACGTCTCAGCTTCTCTCCATTCAGCACTGCAGGTACAGACAGCTGAACTGTCTCCCCCTACCCCTCTCTGAGCAGCCGGTGCTGCGTCTCCCTTGCTCTAAACTGTCGGTACAAACACGCACAACTCAATTGTCTCGAGTTCCATAGTCGGTCGAGGCAGTTGATCAGAGACAGATCAGTCAGAAAATGAATCATTCCTGCATGAATAGATGAAGCTGAAACACCAACAAGCTTCAGGGTCAGCTGATCACCTTGTTACAAGTTCTGGAAGTTATAGCTCATTTAAAGGCAACATTTATTTTTGTTGTATGTTACATTTATGCTAAACAGATCTTAAAGCTGCACTATGTAACTTTGTAGTGCAGTCTGTAACTTTTCTAACAATATATTTTTAACATATTTCTTCACTCTGTCACTATCTACTGACAGACTGATGTTAGACAAAGTAATCTCTGAAAAAAACTATAGTCCCCTTGCTTCTCTATCAGCATTTATAAAAACACTAAAAACACAGAGTGACCCGCCGTTAACCAGCCAATAAAAACAGAGTTTGTAACCAGCCAATAAAAACAGAGCTTGAATTTGAATCAGCCAATAAAAACAGAGCTTGAATTTGAATTTCAGCAGGGCCAGGGGGAGCAGAGCCATATATGGCTCTGAGGGGGAGGGATCAGAATGCTTTGCCTGTTGAAAATATTTCTAAGTTCTGCGCTCTACAGAAAGTTACACATAACACCTTTAAGATTCATTTTATTTAGTTGTTTTAGGAAACTGCACCTGCACCTGCACTTTAGTTTTTGTGGTGGATTTGGTTGATCTATATTTTGTGCAGACTTTTTCAATCTAAATAACAGATCATTTTTATTTTTATACTTGGAGACTGAATACTTTACTAAATAAAGTAATTTCAGTAAAATTACCCTTTGTTGTTTTTTTTAATTTGATATAATACTGCAAAGCAACATGTTAAGTTACCGTAATTTTGTCAAATAAATAAATTTGATTTCTGTTTTTATTTTTTTATTTTTTGTTATATCACGAAATTTATCGTTATCGTGATAATGCTCTGAAATATCACGATATAATTTTTAAGCCATATCGCCCACCCCTACTCTACACAGTACAGAATCTGCTCTTTTAAAGGTTTTTAACAACATATTTTTAGCAACGGACTCTGGTGACAGTGTTGTCCTCCTGCTTTTAGATTTATCATCTGCTTTTGACACCGTGGACCATAACATCTTACTTTGTCGTTTGAAGCAATGGGGGGGTGTCAGCGGTGCAGCACTGGACTGGTTTAGGTCCTACTTAGCGGAGCGTACTTTCTGTGTCCGCCTTGGTGACCACGTGTCCTCCTCTGCTCCTCTCTTGTGTGGGGTTCCTCAGGGCTCAGTCTTAGGCCCCCTCCTCTTCACGTTGTACCTGCTCCCTCTTGGCTCTATTCTTAGAAAATATGGGATCTCCTTTAATTGTTATACGGATGATACGCAGATTTATGTCCCGCAAAAGAAAAAGGATTCTAACTCTCTGACCTTTCTGTTTTCATGTCTGGAGGACATCAAAGCCTGGATGGCTGTGAACTTCGTCCACCGACATGATTTTTTTTACTATTCATAAAATTGCTCAAAATATATATATTTTATCATTTAAATATGTTCCTTTATGCAAACAAAATGATAAATCACTTTAATTTTGCTTTAAAAGTGATTTTGAACTTCAAGCCGTGTTTAATCATGGGAAATCTGATTACACCCGAACGCACCATCTGTGATGTCACACCGGGCAGAGCTCTGGGCTTGTCACAGTGCGCAGGTATGAGCAGCTCGACATGAAGGTAAGTCTGATACAGCATCAGACCTAAATTAGATCCTGTTGTTTCTTGTTCCATCACCCAAACTATTTTCTGCTTCCCAAAATGAAGACAAATAGCTCAAATCTTCACATAGATTGCTAAATTTGTCGGGTTTTAAATGGTCCGCTATTAAAGAGACCAGAGCCCTCTGCCCAGTGTTATGTCACAGATGGTGCGTTCGTGTGTAATTGGATTTCCCATGAGTAAACATGGCTTAAAGTTCAAAATCACCTTTAAAGCAAAATTAAAGTGATTTAGCATTTTGCTTGCAAAAATGAACATATTTAAATGATAAAAGATATATATTTTGAGCAATTTTATGAAAATTAAAAAATCATGTCAGTTTGTAAGATGATGTCAGTGGACCTTTCATTTGATACAGTCTGAACATTAGTTCAGCAGAAATATTCAGAGGTTCATATCTTAATCTCATCCATGAAATACATTTCATTCTTAACTGGAAAACATAATGAAGTGTGTGGGGAAAGGCATGAGCATTGCTAGATTATTCGGGATTTATAAGTCAGAATTTTTAGTTTGTAAACTTAGAAAGTCCAACTGTAAGGACAACAAATACCTTTACATCTGAACAGACACCTGCAGATCCAAAACACAACACCTGTGAATAACAATGTTATCTTATTATATTTGACAAGACTATAGTAATGAAAAAAGTGTTTACTTTGGCTTAAAATCACAATGTTTGCATTAACATGTGACCTAGGAAGTTACACCATTTTAACCTGGGACTTTTCAGAATAAATCGCCCTCTGATGTTCTGAGCTTCACAATTTGAGGATGACTTGATTTGATGATTCTTATTGTGCCGTGTTGAATCATAAACCCCAGATACCACTGCATGTAGTTTGAGCACAAACCCAAACACTTCATTCTAATCAAAGTGGTGTTTTATTCTCAAAGTCTCTGTAGTGTTGCTTCGTAGCCTGGATGCTAATATTGTCATTTTATGCCTGAAAAAACACTCTCTAACTAATACAACCTGAAGTCATGGCCAAAAGAGTTGAGAATGACACAGATATTAATTATCACAAAGTTTGATGGCACATTATTTTAAAGTCTTTTTGTCATATGTTTTTATAGCCTGGTTGAAACCAGACCCTTGTCCTTCACTTCGCTTCGTACTAGGGTCTGGACTTTCCCCATTGAAAAACGTTTCTTGCTGGAGGCGTTGGCCTCTGCTTAGGAACAAAACCATTGGATATTTTGAACAGGGAAAGCATTCTGCTCCCTCCCCTCAGAGCCACCCCCCGTGCTCTGGTGAACTTGACTGACAGCTGCTCCGCCTCTTGCAGCGTTTCTCTCGCTGCGCAAATTCTGTGTTTATATGTTATAAAACGTTTTAATACAATAAAATCAAACCATGGATCGCTGGTCCAGCTCACCAAAAGACCAGAAAATCTGATGGGACTCGGTCAGCAACTAAAACCCGAGTTTTATTCTCGTGACAACCTGAGGCATTTCCGTGTTCATTTTACTCATCAGGAGGTGGAGGAGAAGGAGGACGAGGGAGCGATTACTTGACTTTTGGGAGAAAAAAAACAAAAGAAAACTCCAGATAAGGGATTAAGAAGGGGAAATTAATAAATTTGTGTCACATATCTGCATCGCTTTGCATCGCTTTGAATGAGAACATGCCGCTGCTCGCTGACTGAGCGCTGGCAGAGCCCTTTTATAGGGCTCTGCGCGCTGGGACAGGTGGGGGCGTGGGTTAGGGTCCAAAACTCCACCCCTTCTGTTCTCTCATTGGTCCGAGCAAAAATCTACCGGAGAAATCCTTGTGGGTGGGTGAAGTCCCAGACTGTGCAGTGAAGGGAAATGAGAATTGAGCGGAGCTGTGCAGGAATGGCGAGGGCCAGGCTAATGTTTTTATGGCATACCTATAAATACATTATTGAGTATATGTAAATACTCATAATAAAAATTGTGTCAACAAACTTTGTGGCAAAGTTTTGTGTCATTCTCAAAAATTCTGCATGTTAATAAATCATGAATTTTCTCACCATTTAAAACCTAGAAGAACAAGGTTGCACTTGTGTTTCTGTAAGGTTCTTTTAAAGCATCCAAGTTCATTCAAGGATTCAAGATTCTTTGTCACAAAATTGTGTACACAGGGTCCCAGTTACATCCAACAAAAGTATTAAGAAAATCAGTCAATCAACTTTATTTCTGTAGCACATTTTAAAAACCATAGGGTTAACCAAAGTGCTGTACAATAACATAAACGACAAGTTAATTAAAACGATAAAAAAAACATACAAAGCATACAAAACTAAAAAGTACAAATACCAATCTTACTGCATGTGTGTTAAAATTCATTCAACCTTTATTTCGTCAGATTAATGTCATTGAGCCTCGAGGACTCATTTACAAGAGCAACCTGCCAAACTAAAGCATGATGACAACAGCAACAGTACAAATTTCCTTAAACAATCAACAATAGATAAACATAAAAGAGAAATACAGATTTTTTTAAACAAATTAAAACAAAATATTAAAGTAACAGAACATAAAGTAGATGTAGAGAGCTTTAAGTCTTTTTGTAAGATATTCCAGGAAGCAGGAGCAGAGTAGAAGGCCTTTTTGACAAGTTCAGTCCTCACTGACGGAACACTGCAGGTAATCATGTCCTGAGAGCGCACACTGTAGCTGCACTCACGCAAAGACATGTAGGAGGAGATGTATGAAGGCAGCAGACCAAGAAGTGATTTATAGATGAAAATGTATCAGTGGAAGAGTCTGTGTGAGGTTAATGATGTCCAGTTAACCAGTGAATACTGGGTGCAGTGGTGGGTACGATAATCACAGCCGGCTATGAATCTTAGAGCACCAAATGCCATAAAAGATAAGATCATGTGTTAAAAGCCACAGAATAAAAGTGTGTTTTAAAACCACTGACGTGATTTTTCTACTATTCATCAAATTGCTCAAAATATATATATATTATCATTTAAATATGTTAGTTTTTGCAAACAAAATGATAAATCACTTTAATTTTGCTTTAAAAGTGATTTTGAACTTCAAGCTGTGTTTAATCATGGGAAATCCGTTTACACCCGAACGCACCATCTGTGATGTCATGTGCAGAGTTGAGGCAGAGCTCTTGGCTTGTCACGGTATGAGCAGCTCACATAAAAGTAAGTCTGATACGGCATCAGATCTAAATTAGATCCTGCTGTTTCTTGTTCCATCACCCAAACTATTTTCTGCTTCCCAAAATGAAGACAAATAGCTTAAATCTTCACCTAGATTGCTAAATTAGTCAGGTTTTAAAATGTCTGCTATTGAAGAGACTGGAGCCCTCTGCCTCTCACTCTGCACATTACATCACAGATGGTGCGTTCAGGTGTAAACGGATTTCCCATGATTAAACACGGCTTGAAGTTCAAAATCACTTTTAAAGCAAAATTAAAGTGATTTATCATTTTGTTTGCAAAAATTAACATATTTAAATGATAATATATATATATTTTGAGCAATTTGATGAATAGTAGAAAAATCACGTCAGTGGATCTTTAAAAGAGATTTAAAAACAGGAAGAGAGGAGGCCTGTCTGACACTCAAATCTGTAACAAGCTCTAATATATGAACTAAGAAAAACCTTCACTATAAGCACACACTTTCAGAGGGCTTCATCAGTCTGAGGAGTCCCAAATACAGTAAACTGTTTTCTCCACTAAAAAAGTTAAGTCTGGTCCTCTGGACTTTCAAAAAAAAAAAAAAAATTGTAGAAATGTTTCAAAAAGGATGATCCACTATGAGAAGGTTCTAAGACTGAACTGAATACAGCATCAGACTGAAGAAGTATATGGGATGAAAGACAATATCATTTCTACAATTCTTTTTTTTTGTTTGTTTTGTTTTTGAATGTCCAGAGGAACATACTTAACTTTTTTTGATTTTTCTAACTGGATTACTGAGCATGCATCAGGATGTTTTCCCCACTAAACAGTACACTCCTTTAGTGGATCAACCACTTTGCTAGTTTTGCTGGTGCTTAATAAAGCCCTCCAAATAGAGGGTGAAACATCTTTCCACAAAACAGAACTTGTCCAGATGACCTGACTGACCATTATTGTATTTTGCATCTGGATGATTGAGCATGAACTTTGATGCTTTAAAAGAAAGTTACAGTACTTTTTGAAACACATGTGCCACCTTTTCTTTTGGATTTTAAATGGTGAGAAAATTCATGATTTATTAACATGCAGAATACTAAAAAAACTTTATTTCTGATACATGGTGCTGCTTTGTTTGAAACACATGTGCCACCTTTTCTTTTGGATTTTAAATGGTGAGAAAATTCATGATTTATTAACATGCAGAATACTAAAAAAACTTTATTTCTGATACATGGTGCTGCTTTCACAAATACTCTGAAAATACAGTAATTTGTTGACGGTCCCTAAGTGAACCACAGCTCCTCAGAGGGACAGACTCAGAGCAGGTGCTGCAACTGCTCAAAGGAGGATGTGACGGATGAATCCATGGATAATGAATGTGAAATATACAACGTAAAACTAATGTTTCCATTGTAGCACACACTGGATATTATTATATTTAAGGTTGATTTGAAATTAAATTAAATTCAGTTTATTTATTTAGCGCCAAGTCACAACTCCTGCATGAACATCAAATACGTTATCACGTGGCCACGTAATAATTATCTCGTTCCCAAGTGATGATTATTGCGTGGGAACGCCAAATTATCACATGGCCACATGATTATCACATCATTTAGGTGATGGATGGATGGATGGGAGTTGCTGCTGATTTGTTGCATTTTGATGTTAACAGCTGTTGCTCTTTGAGAAGTGTTCATGGTTCATGGTTGACATCATTTTGCTGATGGATGGATGGATGGTTGGTTGGATGGATGGATGTGAGTTGCTACTGATTTGCTGCTGATTGATGTTAACAGCTGCTGCTCTTTGAGAATTGTTCATGGTTCATGGTTGACATCATTTCATGATGGATGGATGGTTGGATGGATGGATGGGAGTTGCTGCTGATTTGCTACATTTTGATGTTAACAGCTGTTGCTCTTTGAGAAGTGTTCATGGTTCATGGTTGATATCATTTTGCTGATGGATGGATGGATGGTTGGATGGATGGATGGGAGTTGTTACTGATTTGCTGTTGTTTGATGTAAACAGCTGTTGCTCTTTGAGAAGTGTTCATGGTTGACATCATTTTGCTGATGGATGGATGGATGGATGTGAGTTGCTGCTGATTTGCTGCTGATTGATGTTAACAGCTGCTGCTCTTTGAGAATTGTTCATGGTTCATGGTTGACATCATTTCATGATGGATGGATGGATGGATGGATGAGAGTTGCTACTGGTTGACATAATTTGCAGATTATGGCTGAGAACTGTTTAGGAAGAGATTTGTATTTTGTATGCTTTCTCTGTGCTGAAAAATACATTCCTGTACCTTTTAAAAGTTTCTGAACTGGACTGTACAGTAAGGCAATTTGTTTTCATACATGTCAGCAGATTTTTTAAATTACAGTACAGATGTGCTGTGCTGAATAGCACTGTCTAACATTGCTGTACAGTACCTGTACATGCTGTTCAGGTTTTGTGTGTTTATGGATTAATGTGTGGTGTAATATGTTAGCTAAGTGTTTGTAAATAAAGTTCTGTGCATGTTTATGGCCCAGGATGTCCGCTTGTTCAGGCTCATGCCGTTAAATGTGTGTGCGGCGCTCAGTTAGCGGTATAGCCGCGACCTACGTCAGAAAGGGACAGACAGGAACAGACACAAACAGACAGAGAGAGAGGGACAGACAGGGACAGACACAGAAAGACAGGGACAGAGACAGACAGACAAGAGACAATTAGGACTGTCTACTGTTTATTTAGGACTGTTTGTTGGATTTGATGTGGTTTTGAGAAAGATGGTCCATTTTAAAAGTTTGCTGATTTGTTCAGGCTTTACATGTGCACCTGCTAGCTAGCTGTTTTTTACGTGAATAATGAGGAATTTTAAAGTTGTTACACACAATCTAAGCTAGACAAAAAAGTGTTGCACTGTTTTTTTTAAAGTATTGTGATGTTTTGTTTGTAATTTTTATGGTATATAATGCTGCGGTTTTAGAATAAATTCTGCCTGTGTAACGCACGCGTGTGTTAGGACACGTGCAGCAGTGTTAGAGCAGAGAGTCCAGGCAGGATGGAGTGGATGGAGAAAAGTTTCAGGAGTGATTTGTGACAAAAAGGTGTCAGCAAAGGTCAAAGGAAAAGTTTACAACACGGTGGTGAGACCAGCTATGTTGTATGGGCTGGAGACAGAGACATGGACAAAAAGACAGGAGACAGAAGTCCAAGTGATTGTTCTTGCTGAAAAAAGTCAAAATAACATCAATTTTAGACAGACTTGAGTTTTGACAGAGATCAAACAAAATGGTCTCAGGTAAAGACAGACAGACAGAAAGGGACAAACCAGGACAGACACACAGAGAGGGACAAACCAGGACAGACAGACAGACAGACAGACAGACAGACAGACAGACAGACAGACAGACAGACAGACAGACAGACAGACAGACAGACAGAGAGACACAGAGAAGAGAGAGAGAGAGATAGACAGAGGGACAGAGACAGACAGACAGACAGACAGACAGACAGAGAGAGAGAGAGAGAGAGAGAGAGAGAGGTAGATGGATGTTATAAATGCAGCTGCCAGGAAAAAGACAAAGAGGAGACATATGGATGCAGTTAGAGAGGACATGAAGGTAGTTGGAGTGAGGACAGAGTGAGGTGGAGGAGGATGA
>JBBPBX010066505.1:0-19649 GCA_038048925.1 Garcialebias charrua | reverse complement strand
GGAGGGCGAAACTTCTCCTGGGAATGCCTACCCGGAGAGCTTCAGCCTGTTTGCACCTTTGGTCCAGCTTAGTCTGAATTTGATCCAAAGCTTTCCCAAACAATCCCGTTGGTTCTATCGAGTGGTGGAGAAAAGGTGCCTTTTGTCCCTTGGGGAGATCAGTTAAAGTCATCCACAGCTGGCGTATCGCGATGACCACTTCCGCCATGCCTCTGCCTTGAGAAACAACGGCTGTCCCCATCATGCGGAGCATGAAGTCTGTTGCCCTACGGGCTTCATCCAGCAAGTCAGCGGCAGCTTGCTTGTCTGTCGTTACCTGGAGCTGTTGCAGCTTTTCAGCCAGGTAAGCCTGCATCAACGCAGACGCGTTCATGGCACGCGCCGCGAGGCCCTGAGCTCTGTAGCATTTCTCGAGCAGAGAAGCTGAAGCTTGACAATGTAGCCCGGGGTAAAAACTACATGTACAGTACATATATATTTCTTTCCCCTAAACCTATTTGTTTTTTTAAAGTCCCACTTTCTGCTGTCTGTGAGTGCCACTTGAGTCATGTGCTCACAGAGTAGTTCCACATCTCACAGGTCATGTGATTGTGTTAACCAATGGCAGCCATGGAGGAAAGGTAGAAATTGCACTGACTTCCTCTCAATCAGATGGCTGAGGGAAGCAGGTGGATGGATACTACCAGGTGGTTTTTACAAACAATTTGTTATTTTGGTCTCTAGTGTTTTTACTGTATTATTTGACTAAATGTATTGATGTAAAATCTTTAGATCGGACGACAAACACACAGAGGAAAGTTTCATCAGTCTAAGTCTGAAATTATCTTGGAATTGGTGAGTCTGAATTGTTTGTTTTAGCATTAGCTGCTAGTGCTTAGCTTTTTGCAGGCCCAACACTGTCTGTATTGCATTGTATGCCTATTATGGATTGTTGCTTTGTTCTATGTACAAACACTGAACAGTAGTGTTCCATTGTAAATATTAATAATGTATTTATTTGGGATTTATTAGTTTATTTTGGATTTATATTGTGTACACATGGTCAAGCTTTTATTAACTTTAGGTTTTGTTATTAGCTTGATGTATAGAACCTTACAAGTCGTGTTTGTCTAATACAGGCCAGGTGGACTTGAATGAACTTGGATTTCCTCAAACCTCATCAATCAGCTTGGAGGTTTGTGGATGGCGAGCTAACCAACTGCACAGCTGGGAGCACAGAATCCCAGCCTACAACTGAACTCTACCCATGGTCTGGTAGGAGGCTAATACAGCCTAAGGCCCATCTCCTTAACTATCTTTGCCCTCACAAAAACAGCTTCCAACACTGGATTCTTCAAACTACATCTCTTCATGCTTGAACTTATATAAACTCAAAACTCCATGAACACTCTAAACTTTAAAAACTCATACTTAGGGAAAATTAGTTGTGTCAAAGACCTGGATTGTTGGCACAGCTGATGATGGACTTTTCCTTATTTTTCTCTGACAAAGAGCTTGTATTGATTTTGATTTCTTTCTTTTGCAACAGTATTAAGTGCACCTAAGAACAATAACTGCTGCAGCAATTTGTACATACTTTGTGGTGTTTGGTTTATTTTTGTTTATTTATTTTACATGTTTGTTATTGCTTCTTGTTTATTATAATACATGGTACCATCAAAAAACTACTTCAGTCTCTGTCATTAATTACTGTTCTCCAGCTCCAGTAGATGAATCTAGTCTTCTGTATTTTAGCCTGCTTACCAGTGTATAAAGCTCATTGGGTGTTACAACAAGCTTTGCTGGGAAGAGTTGGTTTTGTCCCGGATGACTTGGGAGCCAGGTGAGACGCCAGTGTGTCCTCAATTTGAGGCATGTTGGCTATTCCCACCTCATCCATCCCGTCCACGTCGATGAACTGTGAGAGTGGTAAGAGCATGGGAGCTCTGGGCTGAGGCCAGGTGCGAGTTAGTTCTGTGAGGAAGTTCGGGAACACGGGCATCCTTTGCCTCGTGGGAGCCTGCTGCTTTGAGTAAAAATAGTTTCCTGCCAGCCTCGTGACCTGTTGGTGAGGCGGAGGTTCATGCCATGGGATGTGCATCGCATCTGCTGCTCTGTGGCACAGGTCGAACAGAGCCTGGATGGAAGAGTCAGTTTCCGGGAGCATAGGTACCAGGGTTTGGGAGAGGTATTCTCCCTGTTCCTCGAATTCGATGTCTGCGTCCTCCATGGAAAATTTGCCTGAGGCTGAAATCGAGATCTCATCCTCGTTCATCATGCCTCGAGTGTCGAATTTGACTGTTAAGTCCATCATAGGAGCCAGCATGTCAGGGCTGTCATCCCATTCGACTCGTGTACTGTCGTACAGAGCCATGTTCTCGAGCTCCGGTGTGGGAGTGAGGGGCTCGATGGTATCCGGATCCGTTGGTACTGCTGAGGCGCCCATGGCCTTCACGACGAGGTCAACCCGGTGCCACAGCACCGCCTCCAACCTCTGTTTGCAGTGTGGGCAAAAGTCGGGCGCATCCAGCGCAGTTTTTGCGTGTAACATTCCCAAGCATACGGGACAGGCCTCATGGGTGTCTGTCGCTGCGAGGGAGAAACCGCATCCGCTAGGACAGGCGCGCGAAGTTGGGCTTGCTGTCCTGCTGGTTTTCCTTGGAAGTCTTGTCTTTCACTTTCCTTTCTCCGGAGGCATGTCCGAGATAAGGCGAGTGAGTCCTTCCAGAATCCTTTTTTTATTTATTTGAAGTGTCTCCTCCGTCGCGTCGCTTTCGCTGGCTAGCCCGCTACGAATTCGCAGGGGTAGCGGTTGTGACGCAGTTAGCGCCGTCGAGCGAAGCAGTCTGTGGAGAGAGGAGAAGAAAATACTTCGGGGTTAAGAGAAAATGTGCCGGACTAGCTTTCGCTAGTCCAGCAGTACGCAGGAATAATTCTCTGTACGCTCTGTGTAGGGAGCAAGCTCACCTCTGGTTGAGCGATGAAGCAACAGAGAAGTCCCGCGAAGAGAGGTAGTTCAGGTTTAAGCGAGGTGAAGGGCAAAAAAGAGAAAGATGGATGGGCGTCAGCCGCTTAAATACCCAGAGGGCGGGGCCTCTGGCGCGACGCTGACGCCCTAGCCGTAAAGGCGTGAATGTATTCCTTCAGGTAATCACGTGTGGGCGCAATTCCTATAGCATATGTTGCACCGAGAGAACTTGACTGAAAGGGAACAGGAGATGTGGTCAACCCTTCATGTGCCAGTTAAAAGCTGTGCAGCAGCGTTCTGTACATCTGAAGCTGAGACACACATGAGTCACTGATTCCTGCATAGAGTGAGTTACAGTAGTCCAGCTGAGTGGTCACAAAGGTGTAGATTGCTGTTTGAAACGCTGCTGAGAAACAATCAGCTTCACTTTATCTGCCTCAGATGGAAAAAAATTAGTTTTAACAACTGCTCTGATGTGGTTTTCTACATTTAGTCCTACAAAGATTTTGACCCCCAGGTTTGTAACAGTCGGCCTGATGTATTGGGCCAAGGAACCAACATCTAAAATGGGAGTCTCAGTGGAGCCTCCAAAGAGCATCACCTCAGTCTTTTCCTCATTAAACTTTGAGAAGTTCTCAGCCATCCAAGCTTTTATGTCCTCCAGACATGAAAACAAAGGCACAGAGTTAAGGCCCAGGCAGAACTCTGCGTACGACCTGTACGCCGCTCTACGCGCTTGTTCTGTGCGCACGCGTTCACAGGCACAGTCCCATATCTGTGTTCGTTTTCACGTTAAATGCTCGCGTTTTCGCTCCAAATTCTTGTCGTAATTTGAGCAGCTGCGCACAGAGTATTTACCTACGGGACAAACTTGAGGTCGCTGATTGGTCATTTGCTGACACGCCTACTGAATTGATTGACAGGTCGGGTGGGGAAAAAAGAAAAAGGCACGAGCTGTCAGGCTGCAGCCGCTGCAGTGTTCTAAACTTTATATGTTAATAAAAAGTTCTAAAAAATAAAAACAGGGAGCGCTGGTCCTGCAGCCCACATCTCATCAGGAAATGTTTAGAACCTCCCGCAGCCACGTAGGACATGAGTTATTATTCGCTCGTGACAAATTCATTTATTTCTCATCATTACAGTCATGAAGCAACGGAGGAGGAAGCGATGCGATCACTTGACTTTTGGCAAAAACAAACAAAAGAAAAGCCCAGATTAGGGATGAAGAAGGGGAATTTAATAAATTTGTGTCTCATACAAAACAGTCCGGTAACGGGCAGTTTATTGTGAGACAACGCGCTTCGCGTACGCAGTCGTAAAATTTGAGCTTTGCGCGTTCGTGCCCTGCGGGGCTACGCTTGTGCGTCTGCGTACGTACGGCGTACAGCAGCGTACTGCCTTATGCAGAGCTCTGCCGGGGTCTTTAGAGTCCTTTTTCTTTAACGGGACATATATCTGTGTATCATCTGCGTAACGATGAAAGGAGATCCCATATTTTCTAAAAATAGAGCCAAAAAGTAGCTGGTAGAGCACGAAGAAGAAGGGGCTTAAGACTGAGCCCTTTAGCCGTTTAAATTATTCTGTGGCTTTTGTATAGAACAGCATAACACTTGCTTTTCTTGGAGTTCCTTTAAATGTCACCCGAGAAAAAGAGTTGAAATCATTTCAGCATAATGTCACAGTAGAATTTAATAAGTGTCATTTTAATGTTTCTGCTAATTTTCTACTTTTAGGACCCACGGAAAGTATTTAACATGTGCAAGAGTGTAAACATGTCCATAATAGAGGAAAGAAACTGTATTTAAATCCTGTAAATTATTATCTAAAACCATATACAGTATATGAAATGCACCCCCACACAGGCTGACAAATACAAGTACAAGTAGGCATGGAGCCGCCTCCATTCACACCCTCCGCTGGGTGTCAGATGTTCCATTCCTCCTCTCTTAAAGGTGCAATAAGTAAGATATTTGCAGCTCAAAGCATCAAATGACCACAGCGTGGGTCTGCAGGGGTGACGCAGAGTTCACTACAATGACTCAGCGTTTATATAGACGAGCGCAGGAATTTCTGAGCTTTAAGACTGACGCCTCCAATTCCCTTTGGATCAGAAACACTGGAAAATGTCAAGTTTGGATGCTCTTGGAGCCTAAACAATTACCTTTTCTCCTCCTCTTGTTTACATCACCTTAATTTGGCCTTGAGTGGAAACTGCAGCAAAGCTCATTTTAGTGAAGTGTATTTATTAAAAAACAAGCTGCTCTGTGGCACCTGTCATGGGCCGACTCCTCGGTTGTATCTCATTGTGGTGGAGCCCTACATCCAATGTTCCCTCTAATTTTTCATGTGTCTGGACTAACACAAGCTCTCTGAGCACACTGAGGACCACTATGAGCAACATCAGGAGTCCGCACACGCAGTTCTGTAAATAACATACATTTATAATAATGCAGTAATCTAATAAAGAATCATTTCACAAAGAATGTATCTTTATTCTTTATCTTGCAGCTCCCAGCTGAATGCATGCAGCTCAAAAACCTGTTTTATTTAACTACAGACTTTATTTTCTTATTTGAATTAGACGGTTTTAACCCTTTAACTTTATTTATTCATGTTCCTCGGAGGGAAAATCAACCTTCTTAATTAAACTGTCAGCCTCAAATAAATATATCTAATTTAGATTATTTTAATTTTAATGCTTGTAGGGTTTTTGTTTAAAGGGGACCTCAGATGTATTTTTTAAATTTGTATGGTATTTCTGTGAGATATCCAGACCCTATTCCTTCAATTTAATGCACAAAATAATTATTAGATAATCAATTATACCCTTTTTAATTCTGCCATTTTTAACTTTCGTTTTGAACGACCGGTTTCTTGAAGTCCACGCCCTTCAACGATCTGTTTACGCCCTCTGTAACAGCCAGTATCTGTAATGTGTTGTTGTTTTAAAATTAGCTCTTTTTTTATTACTCATTTGACTTACTGTTAGTGCTAGCTTAAGATAACTTACCGAAACCCGTCTGAGCGCGCCGCAATTTGCTGCTCCTTTTAGCATTAGACCACCCGAATCCGATGCTAATGTTAGCTTGTTCCTCTTCCGGTGTTCGCCAGCTCCGCTCGTTGCACGCGGAGATTTTGGGAGTTATCGCTGTTCCAGTCAAGACAACACAAAGTTCACCAAGTGTCTCCCGTAAATTAATCCGTAAGGAGAAGGTCCTCGCTGCTGCGAGGCTGCTGCAAGGCTGCAACGAGGCTGTACAATTGAAGCTCCGCTCCATCCGCCAGAAGCAGTGTCCCGTTGCCGCCGGTCCCTATGCCGGGAGTCCGCTCGTTTAATTTTTGCCGGCTGCGCGTTGGGAGCGATCGCAAATACACTAAAAATTGAACTAAAACATAAAAATAACAATTATACTTTATTTATAAAGCCATTTAAAAAAAACACAGCTGCAACAAAGTGCTGTACACATGAAATTAAGAACATATAAACAAAAGATGAGATGAAATCATGAAAAACAACAGTCATGTGTTTAATACAGAAGTGGGTTGAGCCTAACCAGGGGTTGCTAGGTGAGGGGCTGGACTCAGGTTTGAGGTGATTGGCTACGGCTTGTGACGTCAATAACTGCAGGAAGTGTGAATCCAGGTGTATTTATCAAAAATAAATAAATCTACTTAGAGTAAATAAACCACTGGGTGCATTTTTTTGGCACAAGGACTGTTTTTTTATGAAGTAAATACCCAAAGTTGAGTAAAAAAAACATTAAAAAGTGAATTTTGCATCTGTGGTCCCCTTTAAAATCTCTACATTATTTTTTTATTTATTGACAAAATGTTTATTTTACTGTAAGTTTTTAAAAAGTGTATTTTCCTCCATTGGTCCACCCTCTGGGTCAACATCTGCAGAGCTCAGAACTGATGCTTGGTTCTGGACCTGCTCCTTTGAAGACCTGGCCTCGTTCTGCTCTTCCTCTTCATCACCCACGACTCACCCCCGCTCTCACTGACTTCATCACGTGACTTTATCGTGCACTGACCTCCATTCAATTTCTGCATCTTTTTCTTATTTTTCCTGCAGATTACAGTATTTGGTGCTTGACAAATAACTTGGAGCCTCCTTCAGAAAGGAGGGGGGACATTGTTTATGTGTTCAGCGGTGTGTGTGTGTGGGAGGGGGCTACAGCTTCTCGCTGTAACGCGCTTGAGATGCTTTATTCAGATAAAAGACGTGGTGTGGATTATTGATCATAACTCTGAGTTTACTTGACCTAACAACGACATTTAAAATCTGTAGTTTTGACACTAATTTAAATTGAGTCGCTGAGATGCAGAGTCTTTCCGGCTGAAATAATTTGACCCACGTACCTCCTGCACTATGATTCGCTCCAAAAGGAGGACACATCTTCAGTCAGAGGAGGCGCCGGACACTTGAGTAGGAGGAGAAATTGAGGCAGAGCGCCACTTGTTTCTACAGTAAAACTATATTTTGTCCCGGTGTGACGAACTCCAACTTCTGCATTGATTTGACTGTGAAGCCGCATACACACATGCTTGCTTTTCTAAGACCCGCCTTCCTGTTAGTAAGTGGTCAAAACAACGTGAGCTTCAATTTGATTGGATGTAATCGCTGTCCATCAATCATTTTAAGTTGAGGCAGACCGGCAGGCTGCATGACCAGACCCAATCAGATCCCGGCTCTTGTGTGATGCGTTCAAATACTATAGGACATACCGCCACATTCAGTCAAGTATTCAGTTTACTTTGGATGCGCTACAAAGATTTTATTGTGCGCTGAGAAAGTGCAAGCAGTGCACAATTGCGCATGCGCGCAGCTTAGAGGGAACATTGCCTACATCCATCCATTGTTGGCTGCCCAGGACATAATTTGTCCCACTGAGCTAGGATCAGATGCCTGGGAACAGCCTGAAGTTTTAGATGACCGTACAGAGGGTGAAGGGGATAAAACCCCGGAGACAGAAGTCTTGGAAGCTTCCTGTTGGCCAGGAAGACTGGAGCTGCCAGGAGGAAAGGCTGAGCAGCTGCAGGTCATCTGCAGGCTTTGTTCTCTGAATTATATGTGGACAAATGAGGCCGATTACAGAGATTCTGCAGGAAAGTGTGAAGCTAATTTATCTAAGTTGCCAAGATAAGGCAGCTCACGTCAGTGTAAGTTATAAAACCAAGGCAGTAAACAGAAAAACATCTCGCTGAAGGTAATTGGTTTTTAATGTCTTGTATTTTTATGTAATATGTAACATAATTAGCTAACAAAGAGCGTGGTGTGCTTTTGATTTTGCAGGAGGAGGTGTGCCCCACCTCACCTGGAGACACGGTCCAGAGGTGCGTGTGGTCGTCAGCCGTCAACGTCAAGGACACGTTTATTTATGTGACGCAGCCAACCTTGGACCGAGTGCTCGTCGTCGACATCCAGTCGCAGAAAGCTGTTCAGGTAATTTTCTGGATAAATGATAAATCTGGACTCACACCACTTTCAGAACGGGACATCGGCGTGTTCTGCACAAAGAACAAGAACATAAAAACGTGACCCGTTTGTTCCGTTGGATAAACAGAACAAATCCGTCTCCATGTGAGCCGCCAGGCCTCAAGGTTCTCTCCAGACCCTTCTGGTTTTTTTTCATGTTGAAAATATTTCACAGGAGCCTTTGAGACCAAAGTTCTTTTTTCTGTGATTCGTTTTGTTGAATGAAGGACACGCTTCTTTCACAAAATCTTATTCTACCTTTTGACTAAAAGTTCACTTCATGACATTGTTCTTGATCAAGAAGTTTGTATTTGAACGATTTGAACTGCACGCCTCAACTTTACCCAACTTGAACAAAACTTTCTGAAAAATGTGTTTCAGCTTTATTTGTGCAAGTAATTTAGTAGGTAATTAAAATTACAACTTGGAGTTAATCAACTTTGATTTTATCAGGACACCAGATTAAAGAATTAATCTTAGTACAGCATCAACAACTTGTATCAACTCTGTTTGTGTGACTCAGACTTCCCAGATGTTCTGAATATTTAAATGTGAGAGAGTAGCCGTGTTAGCCTGTAAACATGCATCCTGTGGTAGACTGACCCGTCCAATGGGCTGTGTGTTGTTAGATGAAACTATCCACATTATTCCTGGGAACTCTACTGTGTAAATGGTTATGGGAACAACTTCCTGTCAGACAGGAAGTAGCAGTTAGCATTGGTTAGCCATGGTAGCAGAGCACGGACCGCGGTTAATTGGAATATAATTTGCATTCAGTTTAGCAGATAAAACTCTGTTTATGTTTTGTTTACATTTACATTTAGCAACTATACACTAAAATAGCCGTGCTGCCTTCAGGTACCTGTTGTGTTTGTGGCTTCATGAACAACCAGACAAAATTAATCAGTGGCTACAACAACAACAAAGTTTGAACACTGACCAAAGAAAAAAGTGTTCACATATATGAACACCTAGACTTAAACAATCTCACTTTTTTAGGTCCTAAATGCATTAATTATTTTTTAAATTTGTCCATTTGTTTACAGATTATTATTACCATACCATACCATTTTATTTATAAAGCACTTTCAAAAGGAACAAGTCCACACCAAAGTGCTGATATTATTGTCATTAAGCTTTTTCATAGACTGTCAGCACTCATTCTTTGAGGGTTCCAGATGTTGATACACTGTAACAAAACTGAAAGTTATGCACCATAACTCATGTTCCCTTTCAGTCGGTCTCTCAGTGCAACACAAATCCAGAACAGGTGTCAGTCCATCACATGGACACCTGGACAGGTCTCAGTCCATCACATGGACACTTGGGCAGGTCTCAGTCCATCACATGGACACTTGGGCAGGTCTCAGTCCATCACAGGGACACCTGGACAGGTCTCAGTCCATGACAGGGACACTTGGGCAGGTCTCAGTCCATGACAGGGACACTTGGACAGGTCTCAGTCCATCACAGGGACACTTGGACAGGTCTCAGTCCATCACAGGGACACCTGGACAGGTCTCAGTCCATCACAGGGACACCTGGACAGGTCTCAGTCCATCACAGGGACACCTGGACAGGTCTCAGTCCATCACAGGGACACCTGGACAGGTCTCAGTCCATCACAGGGACACCTGGACAGGTCTCAGTCCATCACAGGGACACCTGGACAGGTCTCAGTCCATCACAGGGACACCTGGACAGGTCTCAGTCCATCACAGGGACACCTGGACAGGTCTCAGTCCATCACAGGGACACCTGGACAGGTCTCAGTCCATCACAGGGACACCTGGACAGGTCTCCAGTCCATCACAGGACACCTGGACAGGTCTCCAGTCCATCACAGGGACACCTGGACAGGTCTCCAGTCCATCACATGGACACCTGGACAGGTCTCCAGTCCATCACATGGACACCTGGACAGGTCTCCAGTCCATCACATGGACACCTGGACAGGTCTCCAGTCCATCACATGGACACCTGGACAGGTCTCAGTCCATCACATGGACACCTGGACAGGTCTCAGTCCATGACAGGGACACCTGGATAGGTCTCAGTCCATCACATGGACACCTGGACAGGTCTCAGTCCAGGACAGGGACACCTGGACATGTCTTAGTCCATCACATGGACACCTGGACAGGTCTCAGTCCATGACAGGGACACCTGGACAGGTCTCAGTCCATGACAGGGACACATGGACAGGTCTTAGTCCATCACATGGACACCTGGACAGGTCTCAGTTCATGACAGGGACACCTGGGCATGTCTTAGTCCATCACATGGACACTTGGACAGGTCTCAGTCCATCACAGGGACACTTGGGCAGGTCTCAGTCCATGACAGGGACACCTGGGCATGTCTTAGTCCATCACATGGACACTTGGACAGGTCTCAGTCCATCACATGGACACTTGGGCAGGTCTCAGTCCATGACAGGGACACCTGGACAGGTCTCAGTCCATCACATGGACACCTGGACAGGTCTCAGTCCATGACAGGGACACCTGGACAGGTCTCAGTCCATGACAGGGACACCTGGACAGGTCTCAGTCCATGACAGGGACACCTGGACAGGTCTCAGTCCATGACAGGGACACCTGGACAGGTCTCAGTCCATGACAGGGACACCTGGACAGGTCTCAGTCCATGACAGGGACACCTGGACAGGTCTCAGTCCATGACAGGGACACCTGGACAGGTCTCAGTCCATGACAGGGACACCTGGACAGGTCTCAGTCCATGACAGGGACACCTGGACAGGTCTCAGTCCATGACAGGGACACCTGGACAGGTCTCAGTCCATCACATGGACACCTGGACAGGTCTCAGTCCATCACATGGACACCTGGACAGGTCTCAGTCCATGACAGGGAAACTTGGGCAGGTCTCAGTCCATCACATGGACACCTGGACAGGTCTCAGTCCATGACAGGGACACCTGGATAGGTCTCAGTCCATCACATGGACACCTGGACAGGTCTCAGTCCAGGACAGGGACACCTGGACATGTCTTAGTCCATCACATGGACACCTGGACAGGTCTTAGTCCATCACATGGACACCTGGACAGGTCTTAGTCCATCACATGGACACCTGGACAGGTCTCAGTTCATGACAGGGACACCTGGACAGGTCTTAGTCCATCACATGGACACTTGCACCGGTCTCAGTTCATGACAGGGAAACTTGGGCAGGTCTCAGTCCATCACATGGACACCTGGACAGGTCTTAGTCCATCACATGGACACCTGGACAGGTCTCAGTTCATGACAGGGACACCTGGACAGGTCTTAGTCCATCACATGGACACTTGCACCGGTCTCAGTTCATGACAGGGACACCTGGACAAGTCTCTATTCATGACAGGGACACCTGGACAGGTCTTAGTCCATGACAGGGACACCTGGACAGGTCTCAGTTCATGACAGGGACACCTGGACAGGTCACAAGAAACTTGCAAGAACTTTAATTTTATCAGCAAATTTTTAGATTTTAATCCTTCTAACTTAAAAAAACAAGGATAAAGCAAAACTGATGATTTTAATCTGATTTTTTAATTGATCATCTTATTCCTATATACAATGTATAACTCATGAAAACTTTTACATGGCAGACAACAAAAATAGTTTGAGAGAAAGTAATTTATGGACGGGTAATTTATCATTTGTAATGATTAGCTGAACCCCGTTAGCTTTGAAGAGACTTCAGATAAATCAGGATCAATAAGATGCTTCCCAACACCAAGAATTCTGTTCCGTCTTAAAGTCCATCCGTTGTGCTCAGTTTCACTGAAGTGTTGCTTTTCCAGCTTCAGGATGGGCTGTGGCACCTTTTTGTTTACTGCTAATCTCTGACCTGACCCATTTCATACAAACTGCTGCTGTCAAGCCCTGCAGTTAACCTTCACATCGATGTGACGACCGAGCCGCCCGGAGATCCACCTTCTCATGGTTATTGTCGCCCAGCAGCCCTTCACATATTGGAACATGTCAACTCTGGCAGTTTTCCTCACAGATGCTGTCCCTCCAACGCTCCGCCAGCTCACAACTCCATTTATTTTCCTAAAGGGGGGAGGGGGGTTGGTTTTATGAGGAAATGGCACAATTCCTCGATGGCAGCTTCCTGCACAGTCCTAGAGAGCGGTGCTGAGTTAAATCATCAGTGTCAACGGGTTTTTGGGTGTGCCATGATAATCCAGGGTGGCCCAGATCCCTGCAGATGTTCCTGACACCGTGATGACTGTTTACTGCCCAGAAGGCTCTCAGGGACTTGCCGGTAAGCAGGCTGCAGTCCCAGAGTGTGTCACAGGCTCATTATTCAGCTGCCTGAAGGTCTAGCTTCATTGCATTTTGTTAGCAGTTGTTAATTAACCGTCTGAACCTGTCACTCGTTTCAAACAGTCAGAGAAACTCCAGTTTCTGGTCTGGGACTCACATTTTCTCACAATTTTTTGGCCAGCCACTTTTAATGAGCGAGTTGTATTTGGCTCCTTGTTAAAAAAATGTAACAGTCTCAGTGCTTCACCCTGACAGGATGGATGTGCTCGCTGGAGATACGAGAACATGTTGACTGAGGAGCTTTATAATGTTTCTCTGTGGAAAAGAAGCTGTTCGTCCACAGACAAAAGAATAAGAACACCCGTTCGCTCTGACGACTACGTGCTCAGAGATTAGTCAGGATTCAGCTCAGATTCTCATCTTTGTGGAGCCAACTCTCTCAGGAGCAGTTTAACGTCTCGATATCACGCCAAGGTAAACAATACTATTAGGACTAAAGCAAAACAAATGATTGAAAATGTGCTGCCATCAAACCGGACGGAGAGAATGAGGGTTTGCAATGATGTTTTCAGGGACACAAACAAAAAGACTGCTTGTCTCTTCTGTGTTCTCTGTGCTTTTCTTATTCCCTGTGTGGCGTCCGTCTGCTCTCAGGTGGACAAGATGCTCGAGGAGGGTCATGTGACTCGTCTGTTGTGATTTAGAATAACCGCCGTGTGTCGGGGAACAGATAAAGACTAAAAAGCAATTACTTCAGCATGATAAAGTGGCTCACTTGTTGCCCCAACACAATGTGCATAAAAACCTTTTTATGTTTTATTTTTTTTAAACATTATCACTTCACATCAAAGGATTTGTTCTAAAGTAGTCACAATTGTTTGAGATTGTTCTGCTGTCTTTAAAGATGCACTGTGGTTTGGCTTTTTCAGACGATCAGCACCGACTCTTATCCTGTGAAGCTCCATTATGACAAATCTCACGACCAGGTGTGGGTGCTGAGCTGGGGGGACATGGAGAAGAACTCCCCCACGCTGCAGGTAAACCATCAAATCACATTTTTCTTCTTTCCATCTCTACGTTTCATTTTATACCAGAAAGTTGAACTAGGATCATCTTATGATGACAAGTTGCAGGTCAAACCTTGCATCAACGGCCAAACGTTAACACTTGGAGTGCATGTTCAGGAGGACTGTCAGCTACTACCACACCAGATTTGAGCTTAGTTGATCGCGAAGCTATTTTTGTACTGTATTTGCTCATTAGGTATGATGGCCAACTTGAATTGGGATGACCAATTGTTTGCTAAGATTAATTTAACCTATTCAAAAGTTATTGACATTTAAATTGCATTCAGTGAAGACCATGCAGTGATTCATGAAATATTTTACTAATATGACAATAAAATGAATACAAACACATCATTGCTCCTTTGGCTCTGGCAATACATTTTCAATAAAAGTTAAAAACAAACTACCATGTTTTTTGCCATATAGGTTGCTTTTATTTTTTTTATTTTTTTGCATAATTTGTATGCCCTGCAACTTTTATGCTGAAGCGACATATTTAACAATTTTTCCCCACATTTATAAACCAATTTTTGGCTGAGATTTGACCGTTTTCATTCATTCTGACTGAAAATATTAAGCACTACCATTTTCAGTCACTAGATGGAACTAGAAAAGTATGGCATGCTGTTGTATCATGTAATAGTTAAAAGTGTCTATTAATGACACAATTGAATTGACATAGGCTGACACCTTTGTTCTGCTCGCTTGGAGCAACCGTCAAATCAGCTTCATTTCACTGCACCACCACCCCAGCTAAATGCAGCTAATTTGACCATTAAAGTGCATTTATTAAATAAAAAGTTCAACTGAGACACATCTTTACTATAATGGTGAGCAAACAAACAATTGTTTTTAAATGTTAATATTGTTAAATTTATGTTAAAGTCCTCCCGTGCATGCTACTGCAGCCACCATTTGGCAGCCAATTGATTTTTGGCACAACACCGGCCCACATTTCCAGTTTGTCAGCGGTGACGCATAATAGATCAGAGTCAGAGAGATTTATTTGTCATTCACATCACATGTTGTACATGTGGTGGAACGAGATTATGTACGCAGGGTCCCAGTTACATCCAGCAATAAAATGTAAAATAAAAACAGTAATAACATCTAAGATTATGAACTAAGAAAAACATCAACTAAAAATACACCAAGCATTAATAGCATAAAAACATAACATAGAACAGCAGCACGAACATGAGTCTGTGTGAGCAGGTGAGCACGAATGAACACAGCAACATGAAACAGATCAGAAACAGAACATGAAACAGATCAGAAGCAACATGAAACAGATCAGAAGCAACATGAAACAGATCAGAAGCAACATGAAACAGATCAGCAGCAACATGAAACAGATCAGAAGCAACATGAAACAGATCAGAAGCAACATGAAACAGATCAGAAGCAACATGAAACAGATCAGAAGCAACATGAAACAGATCAGAAGCAACATGAAACAGATCAGAAGCAACATGAAACAGATCAGAAGCAACATGAAACAGATCAGCAGCAACATGAAACAGATCAGCAGCAACATGAAACAGATCAGCAGCAACATGAAACAGATCAGCAGCAACATGAAACAGATCAGCAGCAACATGAAACAGATCAGAAGCAACATGAAACAGATCAGCAGCAACATGAAACAGATCAGCAGCAACATGAAACAGATCAGCAGCAACATGAAACAGATCAGCAGCAACATGAAACAGATCAGCAGCAACATGAAACAGATCAGCAGCAACATGAAACAGATCAGCAGCAACATGAAACAGATCAGAAGCAACATGAAACAGATCAGCAGCAACATGAAACAGATCAGAAGCAACATGAAACTGATCAGAAGCAACATGAAACAGATCAGAAGCAACATGAAACAGATCAGCAGCAACATGAAACAGATCAGCAGCAACATGAAACAGATCAACAGCAACATGAAACTGATCAGCAGCAACATGAAACTGATCAGCAGCAACATGAAACTGATCAGCAGGAACATGAAACTGATCAGCAGCAACATGAAACTGATCAGCAGCAACATTAAACAGATCAGCAGCAACATTAAACAGATCAGAAGCAACATTAAACTGATCAGAAGCAACATTAAACTGATCAGAAGCAACATGAAACAGATCAGAAGCAACATGAAACAGATCAGCAGCAACATGAAACTGATCAGAAGTAACATGAAACTGATCAGAAGCAACATGAAACTGATCAGAAGCAACATGAAACTGATCAGAAGCAACATGAAACTGATCAGAAGCAACATGAAACTGATCAGAAGCAACATGAAACAGATCAGAAGCAACATGAAACAGATCAGCAGCAACATGAAACAGATCAGCAGCAACATGAAACAGATCAGCAGCAACATGAAACAGATCAGCAGCAACATGAAACAGATCAGCAGCAACATGAAACAGATCAGCAGCAACATGAAACAGATCAGCAGCAACATGAAACAGATCAGAAGCAACATGAAACAGATCAGAAGCAACATGAAACAGATCAGCAGCAACATGAAACAGATCAGCAGCAACATGAAACAGATCAGCAGCAACATGAAACAGATCAGCAGCAACATGAAACAGATCAGCAGCAACATGAAACAGATCAGCAGCAACATGAAACAGATCAGCAGCAACATGAAACAGATCAGAGCAACATGAAACAGATCAGAAGCAACATGAAACAGATCAGAAGCAACATGAAACAGATCAGCAGCAACATGAAACAGATCAGAAGCAACATGAAACAGATCAGCAGCAACATGAAACAGATCAGCAGCAACTTGAAACAGATCAACAGCAACATGAAACTGATCAGAAGCAAAATGAAACTGATCAGAAGCAACATGAAACTGATCAGAAGCAACATGAAACTGATCAGAAGCAACATGAAACTGATCAGAAGCAACATGAAACAGATCAGCAGCAACATGAAACACATCAGCAGCAACATGAAACTGATCAGCAGCAACATGAAACTGATCAGAAGCAACATGAAACTGATCAGAAGCAACATGAAACAGATCAGCAGCATCATGAAACTGATCAGAAGCAACATGAAACTGATCAGAAGCAACATGAAACAGATCAGAAGCAACATGAAACAGATCAGAAGCAACATGAAACTGATCAGAAGCAACATGAAACTGATCAGAAGCAACATGAAACAGATCAGAAGCAACATGAAACTGATCAGTAGCAACATGAAACACATCAGCAGCAACATGGAACACATCAGCAGCAACATGAAACAGATCAGCAGCAGCATGAAACTGATCAGAATCAACATGAAACTGATCAGAAGCACCATGTGCTTTTTCACAGTGATTATTCTGGTGATTTATTCATGAGTCTAACAGCCTCAGGGTAGAAGCTGTTCCTCAGTCTAGTGGTTCTACACTTGATGCTCCTCAACCTCCTGCCTGAGGGGAGTGGGTCAAAAAGTGTGTGTGCTGAGTGAGTGAGGTCTTTCATGATGCAGGTGGCTCTTTTCCTGCATCTGGAGGTGTAAATGTCTTTGATGGTGGGGAGACTGACTCCAACATCTTCTGTGCAGCCTTCACCACTCTCTGCAGAGCTTTTCTTTCTGCAGCTGTGTAGCCTCCATGCCACACGTTGATGATGGAGCACAGGATGCTCTCCACTGAGCTTCTCAGACCAGCTCGTCTGAGGAAGTAGAATCTCTGATGAGCTTTAATAGATGCGACCTATATGGCAAAATGACGTATTTATGGATTTGTCCACTTTATTAGACATATTGTATTTGGACTAATTTGACTTATAGGGTGGTGGTAAATATGGTAGTAATTAAAATGTGAGCCTTTAAAACCCAATTTTGATTTTGTTCTTGATTAGTGGCTTCAAAAATATATAATGTCACACCATGTGAATCTTCCATCCATCCATCCATTTTCATCCGCTTATCCGGGGTCGGGTCGCGGGGGTAGCAGCCTAAGTAGGGAGGCCCAGACTTCCCTCTCCCCAGCCACTTGGAGCAGCTCCTCTGGGGGAATCCCAAGGCGTTCCCAGGCCAGCCGAGAAACATAGTCCCTCCAGCGTGTCCTGGGTCTTCCTCTGGGTCTCCTCCCGGTGGGACATGCCCGGAACACCTCACCAGGGAGGCGTCCAGGAGGCATCCTAACCAGATGCCCGAGCCACCTCAACTGGCTCCTCTCGATGTGGAGAAGCAGCGGCTCTACTCCGAGTCCCTCCCGGATGACTGAGCTTCTCACCCTATCTCTAAGGGAGAGTCCAGACACCCTGCGGAGAAAACTCATTTCAGCCGCTTGTATCCGAGATCTCGTTCTTTCGGTCACAACCCAAAGCTCATGACCATAGATGAGGGTGGGAACGTAGATCGATCGGTAAATTGAGAGCTTTGCCTTTTGACTCAGCTCTCTCTTCACCACGACAGACCGGTACAGCGCCCGCTTCACTGCGGACGCTGCACCTATCCGCCTATCGATCTCACGCTCCAGTTTTCCCTCATTCGTGAACAAGACCCGAGATACTTAAACTCCTCCACTTGGGGCAGGACCTCCTCCCCGACCTGGAGAAGGCATGCTACCCTTTTCCGGCTCAAGACCATGGCCTCGGATTTGGAGGAACTGATCCTCATCCCGGCCGCATCACATTCAGCTGCAAACCGCTCCAGCGAAAGCTGTAGATCACGATCTGATGAAGCCAATAGGACCACATCATCTGCAAAAAACAGAGAAGCGATTCTAAGGCCACCAAAACGGATCCTCTCAACACCTTGGCTGCGCCTAGAAATTCTGTCCATAAAAGTTATGAACAGAATTGGTGACAAAGGGCAACCTTGGCGGAGTCCAACTCTCACCGGAAACGAGCCTGACTTACTGCCGGCAATGCGGACCAAGCTCTGACACCGGTCGTACAGGGACCTAACAGCCCTTATCAAAGGGCCTGGTACCCCATACTCCCGGAGTACCCCCCACAGAACCCCCCGAGGGACGCGGTCGAATGCCTTTTCCAAGTCCACAAAGCACATGTAAACTGGTTGGGCAAACTCCCACGCACCCTCCAGGACCCTGCTGAGGGTGTAGAGCTGGTCCAGTGTTCCACGACCAGGACGAAAACCACATTGCTCCTCCTGAATCCGAGGTTCGACTATCCGACGGACCCTCCTCTCCAGAACCCCTGAATAGACCTTACCAGGGAGGCTTAAGAGTGTGATCCCCCTATAGTTGGAACACACCCTACGGTCCCCCTTTTTGAATAGGGGAACCACCACCCCAGTCTGCCAATCCAAGGGAACTGCCCCCGATGTCCACGCGATATTGCAGAGTCGCGTAAGCCAACACAACCCCACAACATCCAGAGCCCTAAGGAACTCAGGACGAATCTCATCCACCCCCGGAGCCTTGCCACCGCAGAGCTTTTTAACCACCTCGGCGACCTCAGCACCAGAGATTGGAGAGCCCGACCCAAAGTCCCCAGGCTCCGCTTCCTCAGTGGAAGACGTGCCAGTAGGATTGAGGAGGTCTTCGAAGTATTCCGCCCACCGACTCACAACATCCCGAGTTGAGGTCAACAGCACGCCATCCCCACCATAAATGGTGTTGGTCGCGTACCGCTTTCCCCCCCTGAGACGCCGGATGGTGGACCAGAATCGCCTCGAAGCCGTACGGAAGTCATTCTCCATGGCCTCTCCGAACTCCTCCCATGCCAGAGTTTTTGCCTCAGCAACCACCATGTGAATCTTGTTCTTCCAAAATTCAGATTAAATAATCTTATCAAGGATACTTGACTTACATCTCTGCCTGAAGAGATACTAATTGTGGACATTACGATTTTTTTTTTTTTTTTTTTAAACAAACCCACTAAAAGTTTTAGATGTTAAAC
>JBBPBX010066504.1:0-19649 GCA_038048925.1 Garcialebias charrua | reverse complement strand
TGACACTTCCAGAGAGTCCACCGACCATTCCCAGCTCATGTGTCCGACCGCAGCCTCCTCTGCTCGGACTCACTCTGTCGCAGCACGGCCTCCTGCTCTCTGGAGGTCTGAACTACTGTTACCTCAGTGTTTGTTAGCAAAATAGCTCAAGAACCACAGGACAGATTTTGATTAAACTTACAGAAAGTAATCACTGGATGGACATTTACAACTGATTAGCTTTAGGAGACGTTTGAGCGAAAATTCGATTTATTTATCATTTATCTTCACAGCGCGCGCGCGCGACCGTTTGGAAGACGGTCAAAGCGAAACTATTTAAATCCAGCTGAGTTGACCATTATGTTAATTTTTAAAGGTAAAGTTCAGCTCAGAAACACTTTTGCTATAATGTCAGCAAACAAATGTATTTTTTAGGTGTTTATCTTGCAAAAATTTTAAGAAATGTGGCGTTCCCACCCGTGCAGGTGCACATTTTGCACGTAGCTAAACAAATTTTTTAATCCAGCTGATTTGACAAATATGTTCATTTATTAAGGAAAAGTTACGTCAGAGGTGACGCATAATAGATGCGACGTATACGGCGGTGCGACACGTTTATGGATTTTTATTGGACATAATTGGACTGATGCAACTTATAGGGCAGAAAGTACGGTAGTCTTCCTCAAGTCAAAGAGCACAGAGTGTGGGGTTCGAGTTATGAAGATGAGGTAAGATGGATACATATGCAGATTGCCCGATCGCTCCTCGAAATAGAGGTTTGTTAGGGTTTTGAGTGGGCCTGTCACGATAACTAATTTTGCTGGGCGATTGATTGTCTCAGAAATTAATGCGATAAACGATAATATTGTTTGAAATTTGACAATAATTCGCTATTGTTGTGCAGCACGGTGGCCCAACTGGTAGAGCTGCTGCCTTTCAGCGAGCAGGTCCCTGGTTCAAATCCCGGTCCGGGGGCCTTTCTGGGTGGAATTTGCATGTTCTCTCGGTGCATGCGTGCTTCCCTTATCAGTCAAGTCTCTCGGTGCAACACTATTGCTATGGGAAATAGCGCCCCCGCGCAATTACCTGAAGGAATACATTCACGCCTTTACGGCAGGGGGCGTCAGCGTCACCCCAGAGACCCCCCGCCCTCTGGGTACTCAAGGCGCGGACGCCCATCCTACTTTCTCTTTTTGCCCTTCACCTCGCTTAAACCTGAACTTCGTGGGACTTCTCTGTTGTCACATCGCTCGACCAGAGGTGAGCTCGCTCCCTACGCTGAGCGTACAGAGAAATTTCCTGCGTATTGCTGGGCTGGCGAAAGCTAGTCCGGCACATTTTTCCTTAACCCCAAAGTTTTCTTCTCTTCTCTCCGCAGACTGCTTCGCTCGACGGCGCTAACTGCGTCACATCGCTACCCTGCTAAAGTCGTAGCAGGCTAGCCAGCGAAAGCGACGCGACGGAGGAGACGTCTCGGACAAGAATTTTGAAAAGACTTGCTTGTTTTTTCTCGGACATGGCTCCAGAGAAAGGAAAGCGAAAGCCAAGATTTACGAAAAAGGCTAGCAGGACTGCGAGCCCAACCTTGCGTGCCTGCCCCAGCGGCTGCGGTTTTTCCCTTTCGGCGACTGACACCCACGAGGCCTGTCCTGTCTGCCTGGGGATGATGCACGCGAAAATGGCGTTGGACGCGCCCGACTCTTGCCCACACTGCAGCCAGATGCTGGAGGCAGTGAGGAGACACCGGGTACTTCGTGGCCAAAGCCATGGGCGAGAGACAGCTGGGAACAGACCCATGCAGCCTCGGCACCGCTCAACCACACGTCATCCTCCGCAGAAGAGGCCGGCGTACGAGGGAGAGCACCGGCAGAGACCCCCACTGGGTCCACCTCAGGCCGGTCAGTCCTGGAGCAGGAATAGGTCCGTACCCCGCCAAGCGGTCCAACAGAGGACTTCTTCGGCGAATCGTGACACGAGACAGAAGCTAGCCTGATGAAACGGGTCCTCTGCTCAGCTCTGCCGGCTCGTCCGCCCAGGTGGTACGGGAGCCAAATTTTACATGTCCAGACTTTATTTGTAAAAGAGTACAAAAAGCTGGTGACTTTGATGTATGCACAAAACATAAATGTTCTGATGTATGTGAAATAAAGTCAAAAGGTTGTTGCACAAAACACAAAATGAAAATTAAAAGAACAGTTTCGCCCTGTTTCTTGACAAGAAAAAAACTTTAAAAAAACAGCAACATCAACAACACAGCTCCCCTCTGATAACTATCGCTATAAAGGGTGGGGGTTGTCACCCCCCTTCCCTCGCGGTTCACGGGGTACTAGAGCAGAACAATAAGCCCCAGCAGGTTGCCGCAGGACTGTCTGCAGCAGACAGACCCCGAGGTGTCTGCAAACAGGTAAACCGGCTCTCACGAGGCCAGGTGAGGGGGGTCACACTTTTCAACCCCAGCACCGTCGGAACTCAGAGGGTCGACAATACACAAATTCATCAAGCCTGCAACACATCCGCATGCCCGGGGGATGTGCCTACAGAACAGGGTGGCCATGACAACACACCGTTATGGCTCCCAGATGCATTTCAGTGGATGACGGCAATGAATAACGGGGGACCACAACAGAGGCCCACAGGCCCGAGCCAGACTCACATGCTGACAAAAGGGACAGCAATAATACTGCAGGTTTTGTAAACAACTGTTGTTACAAAGCAGGAAATGCACCTGGGCCGGATCAGGTACTTCTTCCTCATTTTTTTTTTTTTTTTTCAAAAAACAGTTGGTTTTATTTCTGCTAGGCCATCTGTCCAAATCATCATTAAATGTGCAGTTGAAGTCTCCTCCCAGTAATATTTTAATATCATTAAACCTTTCCTTGATACTTTCAAAGATAGTACTTAGTCCTCATGCCCGAGAAAGCCTGGACCTAATTACATCATCCAGGCTTATAGGCGCTGAGCAGAAAAAGGTGTTTCATGCAGTTTTAGATCTTCACACTGGAACTAACTTTTCATCTCGTAAAGACAGCAGGCCGTGCACCAACAGTGAACCTGCAGTGTGTGACAGAGCTCAACGCACTAGCTCAGCTGTGCTTTTGAATGGCATCCCCTCATCGGGAGCTTTGCAGCTCAGTCATAATATTGCAAAAAAGCACCCAGATTACCATATTTATGGGCGTATGAGTCACCACCACCTTGGTCAAAGCACGTCCTTAGAGAAAACGTGCCCGACACAGCTCCCTGGAGTCATAACCTGCTCCAGAGTAATGGCGGAGCCGGAGGCTTGTGAACCAGACCTGGCCATGGAGCGGCCTGGAATCCGGAGGTCTGTTCGCATAAAACCTGCACTCCCTCCGTGCTGTGCCTCTCACTAAACAGAGAAAAAGCAAACGTTCTGGCCCAAGGTTGTCCACCAGGGACAATGCATTGCACCTGTCCCCTAGCACCCCCGGTTCGGGTGGTGTGGGAACACATTTACAGGAAGGTCCCCTCCCTAATATCTTTGGCCCCCAAGGGGCCACAGGGCCCAGGGCCCTTGGAGGTGTGCTTAATTCTGGAACGTGGACACATGCTCCTTTTCAGAGACCTGCTGCCTCAACAACAAGAACAGCCTCTCCGCTTACGCCCGGGACTGTGGCAAATTTCAGCTTGGCTGCTGAGAGGTACAAACTGATGGCCTCAGGCCTCCCCAGCAACGTGGTAAACACAATGCAGGGGGCAAGAGCGATGTCAACACAGACTCTCTATGCTCATAAATGGTGTGTTTTTGAAGCTTGGTGCATGGAAAGGAATATTGTTTCTTATTCCTGTGACCTGGTCCAGCTTCTTACCTTTCTACAGGACCTGCTGGAGAAAGGCCGCTCCTTTTCCACAATTAAAGTGTTTTTGTCAGCCATCTCAGCATGCCATGAGGGCTGGGGGGGAAGACGCCCGGTGCACACCCTCTCATGATAAGGTTCATGAAGGGACGTACTGAGGAAGAGACCTCCCAGCAGGACCTTGACCCCTGATTGGGATCTCCAATTGGTCCTGAGTGCTCTCTGTGAGCCCCCATTTGAACCATTAAGCATTAAGATAGATTTGCTATCTTATAAGACCGCTTTGCTCCTGGCTCTTTGCTCGGCGAAACGTGTGGACGACCTCCATGCTTTATCTGTGCACCCAATGTGTACCAGGTTTGCCCCTGACGGGTCAAAGGTCACCCTACGGCCTAATCCTGCATATGTCCCAAAGGTTCTGACTTTGAATCCAGAAGTTTGGACTTTGAACTCTCTTCATTTCCTCCTGCTCCTGTCCTCACTGAGGAACAGAGGAGGCTGAGAGCATTCTGCCCCGTTAGGGCTTTAGGTGCTTACATTGAAAAAACAGCTGATTGGAGGAAAACAAACCAACTGTTTGTATGTTTTGCCATCCCAGCTACTGGCAGGGCCCTGTCAAAGCAACGCCTCTCACATTGGGTGACTGAGGCCATTAAGAGGGCGTACAGTAGCAAAGGTCAACAGGTGCCCTCTGGGGTACGTGCCCATTCTACTCGAGGCTTGGCCACCTCGTGGTCACTGTTCAAGGGTGTACCAGTTGCAGACATCTGTGCGGCTGCGAACTGGAGCTCAACAAACACTTTTGCAAAACATTATAGTTTGGACGTTACTGCGTGTGACGTCACTCAGGCTGTCCTCTCTAACACACAGTAGAGTGCGGCCGAGAGATGCCTAATGTATAAAGGCAGACATTCCCAGAAGCATGCATTTTACTGAGCATTTCAAGGGCGTGAATGAATTACGTTCCCATAGCAATAGTGTTGCACCGAGAGACCTGACTGATAAGGGAACTGAAAGTTATGCACCATAACTCATGTTCCCAGAAGGAAGGGAACGAGGTGCAACACAGTTGGCCCTTTTCAATGCTGAAGCTCGGTGAAGTGCATTTGGAGAAAGTAGGATTGAAAAAAACACAGCACGTGCTTCGCTGAAACTTTTTAATGACGTTGTTGAAGCTTCGGGTGCTAAGGATTACTATAAACAGATGTCCATTAGAAACTGAAGGTATCATTTCTCAAAAAATGTATTTTGCCTGTCACCTTGCATGCCAAAGTTGTGATCTGTTAGTGCTTAGAGTTTGTGTTTGGGATCACCCACGGCTACTACCACACGAACTTTAGCTTAGTCTCTATTATTTGCTGAGTTAAAGCTGTTTTAGTTTTTGCTATGGCCAATTAGCTGTAGGGGTCAACCTGAAGTGGGTTGGCCCCGACCTGCAGATGTACATCCAATTATAACTTTCTGGATGTTTCATTAAAATCCATTTCATGGTTGATGAGGTAATTTACTAATAGACAGACAAAAATTAAAAAACACAGACAAAGCAATCATTGATCCCCCACCTTTCACGGTGGAGGGCAATAGCAAAGAATTGTTTATTCATCTTACAAGTACTACAAAATTTAAACATAGAAGTACTCATTGACAATACAGTATGTCTGAAAAAACACATTTTGGCTGGCTGTAAAAATGTAAAATAACAGGAAGTGATATTTTTATTGATAGTTATTTTCACAGTCAAGTCATTGTGGCAGTATTTTGGTCAAAAATAAAAATAAGCCTGCAAATCCAATCCCAGACCTATAAGTCACTATACTGATCATTTATTAATAAGAAAATCTCAAGGCATGACCAGAGAACAGTGTAAGTTCATAGGGAACACTGCAGACATGGTATAAATTCCTGTTGATAGATTGTTGGGGCATTACAGTGATTTCTCAGAGGTTTCTTTCCAAAGCCTGTACAGTACTCACCACAATCCATAAACAACACTGCCTGCTTCCTAATAGATCATCCGGCCATAAATCCTTCTCATTAGGCACTGTGGCATAAACAACTGTTCCAACATGGCCCCTGGATCAGGTCACACTAATTAACCAGCACCATCGACCGACTATTCCTCATTATCCGCCCTCTCATCTGATAGCATATAGGCCGCCAAGACAGCTAACGATCAACAGACTAATTAATCAGCCATGAGGTGCAAGTGAAGCCCTGGGTTCCTTCTTCATTTGTGAGACACATGGGAGCTAATTAGTTCAATTATTAATGCATCTAATTAAACATTTTTTCTGTGGGTAATCGTGACTGCACTGTCTTCCAATAGTTGTGGTGATAAATAGATGTGTGGTACTTTTGAGCCCTTTTTTGCCCTTTAATATGACACAGTATCTTCAATGCAACGACTGGCCAGGACTTAGCATTACAAACTATTCATGGGCTCAGATCCCATTAGACTAATTGCACTGAAAGCAGTCTGCAGATGACAGTAAAGGTGAGCTGCGGTTGGGGCTCTAATTAGCAGTCTGTGGAAATAGGAAGCCTCTTCTGCCATCTGCCTCAGATTGCCATCGTGTCTTCTGTGTGAAAAGGGCAAAGACAAATTTAGGCATGTTTTGTAAAAGAGCCGTTTGTCAGATATAATGCCAAGAGAGGCTGGCTCACTTGGGAGCATATTTCAAAGCGTAACCGTTGGATTCAGACTGAGGACAGATTACCAGAAAACGCAGCAAATTGTAGCACGCCACAGTTCTGCTTTAATCATAGCTTGTTTTTGTGTTCAGCTTGAAGGGGAAACAAAAACTTTAGACTCTGAGCTTGCAATCTCCACAGTTGTAAAAGGGTTTTGCCGCTCCTGGTATTTTTAATCAAGTCTTCGGCTAACATTAGCACAGCTTGTGCCCCCTGTTTGTCAACAGCACTGGTGGTTGTTGCTGTGAACCCGGGCCTCGACTGATCCGGTATGGTGACAAAACTAAAACTGATTTACAAGATCATAGTTCATGCTCAACAAGCCAGGTTAAAATAAAAAATCTAACAAAGTTGAGTCGGTTCCTCTGGACGGTTTCGTTTTTTTTGTTGAAACGTTTCGTCCTTCATCCAAAGGGCTTCATCAGCCCGAGGAGCCACAATTCCATAAGTGGCTTACTTACATAATGGGCCAACCAGTTTTGTGGTGATAAAGATGGTTTCTGCAGGCCGCCCATACCCCATCGACTCCTCTGAGGCAGCCTGTTGTAGCTCCTCAGACTGTTGAAGTCCTTTGGATGAAGGACAAACCTGTTAGAAGTTTAATCTTGCTGGAGGCCCGGTCTGGTCTACTCTGAAGGCCCAGGCAGAGCTCTGCGTACGGCCTGGACGCCGCTCTACGCGCGTGTTCTGTGCGCACGCGTTCACAGGCACAGCTCTGCGTTCGTTCTCGCGTTAATGCTCGCGTTTTTGCTCCAAATTCTTGTTGTAATTTGAGCAGCTGCGCGCAGAGCGTCTACCTACGGGACAAACTGAGGTCGCTGATTGGTCATTTGCTGACACGCCTACTGAATTGATTGACAGGTCGGGTGGGGAAAAAAGGCACGGGCTGCGCAGCGGTTTTCTGTGTTTATATGTTAATAAAAAGTTCTAAAAAATAAAATAAAAACAGGGAGCGCTGGTCCAGCACACCAGAACACCAGGAAATATTTAGAACCTCGCGCAGCCACGTTGGACATGAGTTTAGTTCGCTCGTGACAAATTCATTCATTTCCTTCTCATCGGAGGAGGAAGCGATGCGATCACTTGACTTTTGGCAAAAAAACAAAAGAAAAGGCCAGATCAGGGATGAAGAAGGGGAATTTAATACATTTGTGTCTCATAAAAAACAGTCCGGCGCCGGGCAGTTTATTGTGAGACAACGCGCGCACATAATCGGTTGTAAAATTTTAGCTTTGCGCGTTTGTGCCCTGCGGGGCTACGCTTGTGCCTCTGCGTACGTACGGCGTACAGCGGCGTACTTCCTTACGCAGAGCTCTGCCGGGGCCTTGACTCATAACCTGGTTCAGAACCAGTCTCAGCTGCTCACACTGAGTGATCCCAGGGTCAACACCCGATGAGTCATTTTTGTTTGCTTGCTTCCAACACTTAGATTTGCACATCACCCTATTATCCACCATCAGAAACAGATAAGACCAATGAGGTCGCACATAGTCCCCCCCACTGATAGGCTGTGCCCGCCCCAGATGTGAAGGCGGAGCCAAGGGCCAACATAAGCTGGGGTGATCTGTTACGCAGTGCCTCCGCTTCCAGTACGGACGGACTCCTCAGCGCTGAGCTCGTAACTTTTCTTTTCCTGTCTTATCGACATTAAATGTAAATAAAATGTGCCTCTCTTGATTTTATTGAGTTTGCGTGAGCTTCCGCTCCACCTGGGAATAAAAGAATCGGAAGGGTGCCGTGGTCGGACGGCTGACAAAACGTTTCAACAAAAAAGAAACCATCCAGAGGACCTGCCTTACCTTTGTTAGATGTTTTTACCCGGATTATTGAGCATGTGTAAGAGGGGGTGAAGAGACGACACAGGAGACAGGCTGCAGAACTTCACCTTTTAATCACATCTTACTAAACTGGCGGGAACCCGCCCAACACTGCTTTATATACCCACATAACATCCGGTCCTCTGGACCTTTCACAATAAAAGCATCCTGTAATACATTCGGTCCACTGGGTGTGAGTAGAGCCCCCTAGTGGTCCACCACACACGCCCCCCCAGAACACCCAGTAAGGTCCATCACTAGTCCCGCATTTTAGGTTTGATCAAACGACCAGAACGGCTGAACCTGGGCCCTGCAGAACCAGTCTGATGAAGTGGAGGGCTACGAGGAGGGTCTGCAGAAGATTCGGGCTCCAATGGACGTTGAGAGTTTCCGGAAGAAGGACCGCCGTCCGTTAATAATGTGGATGGAGGTCTGCCTCTGCGAGGAGCTTGGGCCGTAACAACCTGATCATCTGACATAACATGAGCTGGTTTAAGCCTATCAATACAGACAGTCTCAGTACGACCCCCTAAATCCAAAATGAAATGTTTCGGACCCGGTTGAAGAACTCGAAACGGTCCATCATACAAAGGCTGTAGTGGTGTCCTGTGTGCATTGTGTTTGACAAAAACAAATTTAGAGGACTCCAGACTCTTAGGGACAAATGACTGCGGTAAATAATGGTGTACCGGACCGGGGACACGAAAAGGGGCCTCCTGAGGTGAAAGATGGAGCAACGGTGGAGGGAACTGTGGTGAGGGTACCTCAGGTAAAAACTCACCGGGGACGCGCACAGGCTGACCGTAAACCATTTCAGCCGGGGAAGAGCTCAGGTCTTCTTTGGTTGCGGTACGCAACCCCAACAAAACCCAGGGAAGGCGGTCAATCCAGTTGTCACCGGTCAATGCAGCACGAAGTGCAGCTTTCAATGACCTGTGAAACCGTTCACACAAACCATTAGCTTGGGGGTTGTAAGCGGTGGTCCTGTGAACGTTAGTCCCCAGACCCTTGGCCATGGTAGACCAAAGCTCCGAAACAAACTGCGGGCCCCTGTCCGATGTAATGTCTGAAGGGGGGCCGAAACGTGCAACCCAGGTAGACAAAAAGGCCCGGGCCACCACTGCAGATGTTGTGGACGTCAGAGGAACCACCTCTGGCCACCTGGTGGTCCGGTCTATCATAGTCAGCAGATGAGTAAAACCCTGTGATGGAGGCAGAGGGCCTACTAGGTCTACGTGCACATGATCAAACCGCCGACTTGGGATGGGGAAAGGTTCCAACGGTGCTTTGGTGTGTCTGTTAACCTTAGCACGCTGGCATGGGACACACGCTGCTGCCCACTCCTTAACCGCTTTACGCAGACCGGGCCAAACAAACTTTGAGCTGACCAGTTTCACAGAGGCTCTAACACCTGGGTGAGAAAGGGAATGTAAGGAGTCAAAAACGCGGCGTCGCCATGAAGCTGGAACCAGGGGGCGGGGCCTGCCTGTAGATACGTCACAGAGCAGGAGAGGACCTCCGTCATTCACCTGCCTTTCCTCCAACTCGAGGCCTGTGGGGCCGGACTGGAGCTCGAGTATTTCTGCATCGCTACGTTGGTCCGCAGCCATAGCAGAAAAATCGATGCCAACGTACACGGGAGCGATCAGCACCCGGGAGAGACAGTCAGCCACCACATTGGATTTTCCAGCCACATGCTGAATGTCTGTAGTAAATTCAGACACCGCTGCGAGGTGGCGTTGCTGGCGAGCAGACCAGGGGTCAGAAATTTTTGACATAGCAAACACCAGGGGTTTGTGGTCAACGTATGCAGTGAACTGGCGGCCTTCCAGGAAAAACCTGAAATGGCGTGTAGCCAGGTAAAGCGCCAGCAACTCTCTGTCAAAAACACTGTATTTCAGCTCATTGTCCCGCAGCGTACGGCTGAAAAATGCAAGCGGCTGCCAAACCCCGGAAACCTGCTGTTCTAACACAGCCCCCACCGCAACATCAGATGCGTCGGTTGTTAAAGCTATTTGCGCCGCTGGGGATGGATGGGCCAAAAGGGCAGCAGTGGCCAGTGCAGCTTTAGCATCACCAAATGCCTGTAGGCGTTCTGGTGTCCAGTCAACACTGTCGTTGGGCTTTTTCTTTTTCAGCGCTCCATAGAGCGGACGCAGCAGGTGTGCTGCCCTGGGGAGGAAACGGTTATAGAAGTTAACCATTCCCAAAAACTCTTGTAGCGCTTTAATAGACTGGGGCTGTGGGAAATCTGACACCGCCTGCACTTTGTTTGGTAACGGGACGGCACCACTTGCGGAAATGCGGTGGCCCAAAAAGTCAATGACTGGCAGTCCAAACTGGCATTTCGCTGTATTTACAATCAGGCCATGTGCAGCCAGGCGCTGAAAAACCTCACGGAGGTGGGACATGTGCTGCTCAGCCGAGCTGCTAGCCACCAGGATGTCGTCCAAGTACACAAATACGAAGGACAGACCCCTTAGGACTGAATCCATCAACCGCTGAAATGTTTGTGCTGCACCTTTAAGACCAAAAGGCATGCGCAAAAACTCAAACAGGCCGAAAGGCGTGATAACAGCGGTCTTAGGGACATCTTCCACATGCACAGGAACCTGGTGGTATCCCCGTACTAAATCTACTTTAGAAAAAATGGAGGTCCCAGCCAGGTGCACTGAAAAATCCTGGATGTGGGGGATGGGGTAACGATCGTTCTCTGTGATGTTATTGAGGCGGCGGAAATCTCCACATGGCCGCCATTTGCCGTCTGCCTTGGGCACCATGTGGAGGGGGGAGGCCCACGGACTGTTTGAGCGCTGCACGATGCCTAAACGCTCCATGTTAGCAAACTCTTCCTGTGCTATTGCTAGCTTAGTAGCATCGAGGCGGCGTGCACGTGCGAACACCGGGGGCCCCTTTGTGGGAATATAATGTTCGACCCCATGTTTTGTGTTTGTGGTTGCAAAATCAGGAACAGTCAGCGAGGGAAACTCAGACAATAAACGCTGAAACACATTACCCGAAGCTAAAAAGTTAGCATGCATTAAAGGCCCAGCTCCTCGCGTCTTACAAGGCAGTGACGAAAAAGACACAGCGTCGATCAAACGTCTGTTAGCAATGTCAACAAGGAGCCCGTGAGCACAAAGAAAATCAGCCCCTAAAATAGGGACCGAGCTAGCAGCTACCACAAAGTTCCACCGGAAGTCTCGTTCATGGAAACGCACAGTCACCAACCTTTCGCCAAACGTCTTGACGGGAGAGCCATTCGCCGCGGTCAGCTGTGGCCCGCAGCCTTCAGCCAACCTGTCGGAGCCAGTCGGGGGGACGAGGCTTCTCTGCGACCCCGAGTCCACGAGGAACCGCCTCCCTGACTTCGAGTCCTCGATGAAAAGCAGCCTTTCCTTCTCGCCAACGGCTGCGACTGCTAGCGGCTGTTGGCGGTCTCGTTTCCCTGCGGCTTGAAGCTGCACGGCGGGACGCACCGTCGTGCTTTGGCGCCAAAACGCGCGTGGAAGAAACAAAGCGCGGGACCTGCCCGCCTGCGGCTAGTGACTCCCGCCACCACCGCTGGCTCCTCCGGCGCTGTGTGCGTCGCTCGAAACTCGGGCGCTGCTGGAGGTCCAGGGACCACCGCCTGTACCGCGAAGGTCCTCGCGGTTAGAATGATGCGGTCGGCTTCTTCGGCCAGCGAGCGGTAGTCCTTCTCCTGCAGAAACGGGGAATTGGCCAGGGCGGTTCGCACAGGGGCTGGAAGCTGGCGGAGGACGAGGTGGCGGAAGAGGAACTCGCAGTCGTCAGATCCCCGCAAGGACAACATGCTCTCCACGAGCTCGAGGGCTGTGCCGTCTCCCAAACCGGAGAAGGAAAATAGTTTCTCAGCGCGCTCCGCCTCTGAGAGTGTGTAGCGCCGCAGAAGAAGCTTCTTGAGGGCGTCGTACTTTTCTTGTGCAGGAGGGTTTCGTAGTAGGCTCATCACCCGCTGGGTTGTCAGCGGATCCAGCGAAGCAACCACATGGTGGTATTTGGTGTCGTCAACAGAAATCCCGCGAAGAGCAAACTGTGATTCGATGTGCGCGAACCACGACTCAGGCGCGTGCAGCCAGAAGTCCGGGATTTTAACGGCCACCGAAAAAGCGAGCGGGGCCGCCTGTGTAGATTCCACAGCCGTGGACAGCTGAAAAGAGCTGGCTGAAGCGTCAGGTGTCGACATATTCAGTTCACGTAGGTCACCAGTGTAAGAGGGGGTGAAGAGACGACACAGGAGACAGGCTGCAGAACTTCACCTTTTAATCACATCTTACTAAACTGGCGGGAACCCGCCCAACACTGCTTTATATACCCACATAACATCCGGTCCTCTGGACCTTTCACAATAAAAGCATCCTGTAATACATTCGGTCCACTGGGTGTGAGTAGAGCCCCCTAGTGGTCCACCACACATGAACTTTGATGTTTTGAACAGCTTTGGCTGCCTCAGATGAGTAGAGGGCGGACTCCAGAAACCATCTTATCATCATAAATTTGGTGAGTAAGCCACTTATGGGACTGAGTTTGTGGCTCCTCAAACCGATGAAGTCCTTTGGATGAAGGACTATACATTGCAACAACAACAACAAAAGAAACCGTCCAGAGGACCTGACAGCTTTGTTGATTCACAAGATATTTGTGGGCAACAAGATTTATTAATTCCATTTTATCAAAGTTCATGCTCAATATTCCAGGTTTAGTTTTTATTTCCATTTAGTCTGCATTATGCAGACGGTTTAATCATACCTTGACTGAGTTCTTTTTTCAAGAACATGGGGTTGAATAAAAGATCACAAAGGCAGTCTGTCAAAATCTAAATAAAATCTTTAGATTTGTGGGGGAAAGGGCAGTGCTTACAGAAATGTCAGTTTATACCAATAAGCAGTCTGTAAAGGACTATAAATGCACTTTAAAGGACCTCTACTGTTAAAATAATACTGTAGATAAATGAAAATTAAAATAGTTTCACAATCGCGAACCCCCCACAATGTAACTAACCTTCCTTGATTTATTTAAGAGCATAGAGACACTAAAACAAAATAGTGTTCTACAATGTACAGTATTCAAGAAAAAAAAAACATTAATAACAGGGAGCACAAGTCTTTTTTACCACTCCTTCCTGGTGAAAAGTGATACACAGGCAAACACTAATGGCTGTTTGAATTTAACCTTGATTTCATCAAAATCTCTTGGGGAAAATCTCCTAAAGCCCATGCGGTCTTATTTCCAGAAATGCTTTAATTATTTTGTCAGACATATTTCAATGCTTGCCAAGAATATAGTCTAATTGAAAACCTTATCATGTCTCTAAGGTCCCTGGATGACTGCATCACTAATCAGCCAGAACATTTTTTTTTTTAAAATAAATATCAGCCAGAACATGGACGGCCTTTGCAGGGTCTTGTTGACATCACCTGGTGTATATTAAGATCACTGTGAGCTCCATAATGTGTGATATAGTGTGATTAATGCAAGCTTTCGTAGCGAGGTCATGGAGGATTATCATGATGGCAGCATATTAAGGTCCTGGGCAAAGCATAGGGGATTATGATGGCAGTGACATGGGGCCAGTGCACCCAAGCATGGCTTGGTCATTGAGAATTTGAAGCAGGACTGAAGATGGCCTGATGTTTATGATTGTAACAAGATCACGAAGACAACCTAGTGCAGACATGATACTGTGGTGATAGTATACGTACCTGTTTCCTACATGTTCTAAAAGGGTTGTGCAGCATCAAGCACACATATAAATTCTGACGAAGGCATCATCGAGCATTTCAGGGATATGGAAAACAACAACAAATTTTGAAAAGCCGAGTAAGTTTCCGGTTTTACTAGCTGCGGAGGCTACAGCTAACCTGCACTCTCTAAAAAAAGCTAAGTCTGGTCCTCTGGACATTCAAAAAAACAAAACTGTACATATTACAACTTACTGTTACTGTGTGTACTGTGAACGTGGTTTTACGTCGTAAACGCAATAGAGAATACAGAGGAGGGACGGAGGAACGGCTTCACCAGCGTTCCAGAGCAGGAAATTAACAATTGTTTCCCTTCATTATGGCTCTCAAATGAGTGTTTTTTGATAATTATGTAGGGTACTGTGTTAGGATAGGCTAAGTGCGTAAAATACAGTACTATATGGTTCAGTATGTACGTATGTTCCGACTTATGTTGAAATTCGGTTTACGACGCAGCGTAGGAACGGTTCTCCGTTGTAAGTCGAGGACTACCTGTACTGTATTTATTACAGAGTGTGGCAAGTTAGGATTCTCTTCACACTCAAAGGGGTTTTCTAAATTTGATGCAATCCAGCTGCGATATAAAGGCCATAGGTCATGAAGAACCCTGTGGGATTATCATCCAGTCTTAAGGAGAGAAATCTCATACCACTGAATTATCAAGTATACAAGTAAGCATGCCATCTAGTCAAGGAAGTAAACAAACAAATAACAATACAGTAATATATGTCTTTATACCTTTATGAAAATCTCCAGAGCCAAAGATAGGTCAACAACTAGAAAGGTTTGTGTTCGTCTTTGCAGGTACAGTACCTGATTGCTTGAAACCACATTTGAACCGTTTTCTAATTCCACACAAAGTCATCTGTTTTCATTGTATGTTGTGACAAATGTAGCTTTGTATTAAAATTTGTGCAAATATGAAGAGGACTGGTAATTAGGGTTCCAGAGAACAGGTTCCAGAGTAGATGGAAATGTTTCTCTTACAGTTTCCTTCAAGATTGTCAGCACAGACGAAGGTAGAGGATCCCAAGTGAGTAGAAGGCAGGCAGGTGGCCACAGTTTCCTTTAGGTCCAGTTCTTGCTTTGGAAACACTGGAGGAATACAGATAGGTCAAGGGTCAGACTCTCAGGGGAACAGGTATTAAGACACAGAGGGAAGACTGGTAAAAACAATTTCAATTCTTAAAAACACAGGGAGTCTGTCACCATACCGACTGATATGTATTGTTCCAGCAGGAAGAAAAAATGAATCCTCCTTATGGAGCTTGTTGACAGGATTGGCCTCCGCTGCTGCTCATTGGTGCTGATCTACCACAAGGAAGGAACTACAAGACGAGAAACACTGGAGTCCCACATCACTGGTGCTGGATTGTCATCAGAGTTGTCATCATTGTTATTGTAGATGTTTGTCAAAATTGTTCTTACTGTTTGTTTTTGTTTGTTTGTTTGTTTGTTTGTTTGTTTGTTTGTTTGTTTGTTTGTAGACCCCATTGGAGAGGGGGAGAGGTACAACGTCGAGGAAATGGAGATATGATCTAGAAAGGTGAGTACCGTATTTTCCATCGTACACGTTGCACCGCCCTATAAGCTGCATCAGTCCAAATATGTCTTTTTTTTTTTTCCATTTATAGATGGCCTCCCTTCACACCTTATAGCCATCCTCTCACTCCAATATGTATTTTTTTTTTTTTTTTTTAATAGAGAGAAAGAAAGAAAAGAGAAAGTGAGACAACAAAAACAAAACAACAAAACAACAATTGTCCACAGAAAGAGCACAAGGCAAACACACCAAACCTCCGTCCACAATCCTGCAAAGCACATGACAGAACACAACAACGAAACATACAAGCATAAAGACTGATAATATTCATGACCTTGCAAATATTTCTATAAATACACATACCCATACCTACAAATATATATACAATATACATACATATATATTTATATTCATTTATATACCCATCTACATACATCTACTATACATCCCTGCATCCATTTGTGTGTGGTTGTGAGCATGCATAAGTGAATGAGGTTCCTCCAATAGAACATTTAGTAGCGACTGTGAAGCATCAGAGACCCGTCCCCCCAAAGCCCGAGACAGACGAAGGGGCGATCAAAGCCCAAGACCCCAGGAAGGACCCCGAGCCCAGAGTCCCCAGGACCACCCGAACAGGACGAGCCACTCGTCCACTCCCCAGATCCGACCAAGTGGAAGAACCGGACGAACCCCACCAGGGACCACACACAATGACCCCCCGGGGTCAACAGCGACAATACACAGGCCCCCGCCGGAGCCCGCTGCACCGACGTAGCCCCAGGGCCGGTCACCGAGGCTCGGGCACCGGGGACGCCCATCCCTCAGGTCCAGACCTGACAGGACCAGAGGACCCGAGCCCCACCAGGCAGCCACCAGGCCGAGCTGACAAACGCCCAAGCGCCCAGCCCCAGATAGTGAGGGCCCCAAGCACGCCCGTAGGCAGAGGAACACCCACCAGGGGGCCACGTGGCAGGAGCGCGACACTGGGTAGCCTCAGAAGTATCAGAGAGGGGGCAGTCCAAGTCCCAGCCTGACACTTAAACATTCATACACAGACACACTCATTCAGACCCACCCTCATCCTCACCCTCAGTCACAGAAAGACAAACAATAACGACACGCTCCATTCATAATCCCGATGCACACTCTATACCCCCTAGGTCCAAGACATGTACCTGCTCCCTACATGGGGCAGCCCACATCCAAACCCAGGAGGTAGACCCATTCATTCTGGGGTGGAGAGCAGCAGACGTCCAAGATCCGGCACACCCCGCGCCCTGCCGACAGGACAGGACAGGACACCCGAGCCCAAGCAGCCCCAGAGGGAGCGCACTGCCAGCCCCGCCCACGGCGAACCCGCAGGCCCCGAACCCCCCCACTCCCCAGCACAACCCCTGACGGCCCACCCCCAGAATGTCCGCAAGGCAACCAGGGGGGCAAGAGAAAAATAAATAAATAATATATAAATAAATACATAATAAATAAAATTGAAATTAACAAATCAAGACCCCGACACACACACCCCCGTCCCCAAATGTACTGTTGGTGAGTGTTGTTGTAAAGTGTATTTAAAAAGGAAAGAGAAGGAGCAAAGGCTGGCATTATACCAGTTTCCCCTCCACTCCAACTCTAACCCAGGCCCTAATTGTCTAGATGCATAATGTTGAGTGAGCATAGGCATGGGGGCGAGATTGATGTCATCCCGCCACCCATAGCCATAGTGCTCACTCCTTCCCTATATGTGACTTTTATGAAGATGTTTATGAATGAATGTCTAAAGTGTATATAAAATTGAGTCCCAGGTGCTCTTAACAACAGAGATGTAAAACCATTGCAGCACACCCGAGACCCAAATTCCCTACATGTATTAATTTAAGATGAAGAGGGCGGAGGTGCGTGTTGAGGGATGGGGAGAAAAATAACTGCAGGAACAGTGCTCCCACAGCGAGTCAGCTCCCCCGCTGACCCTGCTTACCCCCCAGCTCGCCAAGGTCCACCCAAGGAGCGAGGTAAAGGAAACACCTCTCCGACCGCCAGGACATTGAGCCAAGACCAGAGAGGGACACGGCCCCGAGGGCCGCCAACAGCAGAACCAACAGCCCACACCCGCCAGGGCCGCCACGACCCCTGCGAACCGCAGTCAGCCCGCCGTCCAAGAGGACACAAAATCCCACATGGACGACACGGCCAAGAGCGCCCGCCCAACCGTCGACAGAGCCAGGAAGCACCAAGAACAGGCCCCAACCGGGGCCCGCACACCGGCCAAGTATAGTCCAAGACCATCATCCAGGACATCCACCTAATCCCCACCCCAGAAGAAATACTATACCCACCCTTCATATTAACAACTTTCAGAACACATAACACATTAGACACCCAGGCTGGGTTTGCCCGCCCCCTCCCATTGGCCACCAGTCACGCCCCCAGACACCCACCCCCCAGCATATGAACCCCAACCCACCAGCGAGCCGAGAGCCCCCGGCCAGAGCTGGGCACCAGAGCGCCAGCCAGCCCATAGCCCGGCGACCCGCCCGCCAGAGCCCAAGACCCCCGACCCCCACCAGGCCCAAGCCCGGGGACGACGCGCCCCCAGAGTCCCAAGCCCCCGGCACCCACCCCGAAACCACCCCAGCACAGCCGGGTCACCGACCGGCGACCCATGACCGCCGCCACCGACCACCCGAGGGCCCGCATGCCGCCCCCAGTAGATGTCCCCCAGAACCCCCCCCGGTCCTCCCCAGGTCGAAGACGAGGTCCTCCCCGCCCAAGCAGCCCTAACCCCCCGGCGCCCCAAACCCCAACCTCCCCCCCCTCCAGTCCCAATGCCCCACAAGGCCACATCCCAGACCCCCCACCCTCACTACGTAACGGAGCCGATCAAAGAATGCCAAATAGGTTGATCCAATGTGTCGGCAGATGCTGTTTCAAGACTAATATGATCTAACAGAAGATTTTTATACTGATTAACGCTAAGATTATTTTTATTTTTCCAATTTACGAGTATGGTTTTCTTTGCGATGCATAAGGCAGTGAAAAGCATATAGGATGTATTTTTTTCTAGTATAACATCTTCAAAGATACCCAATAAGCAAACAGATGGAGAGAGTGGGATATTAATTTTCAAACATTTAGACAAGTCTTCACATACCTGTACCCAGAACCTCTGAACGGGTGGACAGAACCAGAGCGCGTGAATATAATCATCAGGTGTATTACTTATGCACTGTGAGCACTTGTTAGATGGTATAAAGCCCATCTTAAACATTCGCTCCCCTGTATAATGTACTCTATAGAGAACCTTATATTGTATTAATTGTAAATTGGAGAGTCTAGTCAATTTAAAAGTATTTGAACATACTTGAGACCAAATTTTTTGTTCAAAGTTGATTGATAAATCTGACTCCCATTTTTCAACAGGTAGTGCTATCGAGTCATCGATCCTAGACAATTTTTTGTATATTTTAGATAATAATTTCGGTGGTTGAAAATTAATAAACTCTAACACACATGTTGGGGTTTCCAACAATGTTTTATTAAGCTTAAATTTCTTTTTTACAATTGACTTAATTTGTTGGTATTGTAGGAAATATTTATTATCAATGTCATATTGTATTATTAATTTATTAAATGGAATAAAGTCTATACCCTCAAATATGTGTTCCAGACATTCAATACCTTTCATTCTCCAACCTGGGAAATTTAACATATTATTTTCTTGTTGAATGTCAGGATTGTTCCAGAGAGGTGTATGTCTACATGGGAGTAGTGAAGACTTTGTCATTTTCAGATACTCCCACCATGCTGTCAGAGATGAGCTAATATTGATGCTCTTAAAGCAGACATGTCTTTTTAAATCTGTACTGATAAATGGTAGATCTGAAATCCTAATATTATTACATAAAGTTTGTTCTATATCCATCCAAGTTTCATCTAGTGCATTCGGTTTTAACCACTTTGATATATATTGTAATCTGTTTGCTAAATAGTAGTAATAAAAGTTTGGAAGTTCTAATCCTCCGGTATCTTTAGATTTTTGTAA
>JBBPBX010066503.1:0-19650 GCA_038048925.1 Garcialebias charrua | reverse complement strand
GTGACTCAACGAGGCTAGCCTGTATAAATAAAGGTTGAATGAATGAATGAATGAACAACCCAAAGCTCATGACCATAGATGAGGGTGGGAACGTAGATCGATCGGTAAATTGAGAGCTTTGCCTTTCGACTCAGCTCTCTCTTCACCACGACAGACCGGTACAGCACCCGCTTCACTGCGGATGCTGCACCTATCCGCCTATCGATCTCACGCTCCAGTTTTCCCTCATTCGTGAACAAGACCCCGAGATAATAATAAAACATGTTTTGCAAAAAGACTTTAAAGGATAGTTGTACCTTATTAAAGTAGAGAAAAAAACAGTTGTTTTTATTGTCTAGTTCCCAGTATTAGACTATGAACATGAAAATCTTTGACCTTCAGGGCAGGGCCTAATGGTACATTTAGGCTGACTTGGGGGAGGGCCCCTTTACAAAGGTTTGCCTGGGGCCCCAAAATGTCTAAGTCCGCCACTGATCATCGGCAAACTTTTTTTTTTATCTAGCTGATTTGAACATTTCGTTAAACTCAGGAGTACGTCTACTATTAAGTCAGCTAAGAAATATATTTTTTAAGCGTTTATTTAGCTAAATTTAAAGAAAGAAAGCGTCCGGTTTGACCCGCCTGGCGCCTGCCTAAAATTCGGCGAACTTTTTTTTTAAAAATCCAGCTGATTTGAACATTTCGTTAAGCTCAGGAGCACGTCTGCTATGAAGTCAGCTAAGAAATATATTTTTTCTCGCAAAGAAATAATTGTTTTACCGTGTTTCCTTGTGAAGATCTTCGTACTCGCTTGCTTCTGTCGCCGCCATCTTGATTAGGGCAAATGAGGCGCTGACGCGTCGCGTGGTGATGACGCGTATTAAACACCGAGGCGTATTGTGTACGTTTTTTTCTTGTTTATTGTTAATAATTGGACAAAGCGTATTAAACACCGGAGCGTATTTTCCTCCGGTGAATACGGTAGTATAAAAGTATAAAAAGTTTCACCAACACCAAACACCAACATTTAATAAACATAATCATAAAATGAAATAGAGTGTCATACTGTCCTGAGCTTTTCCGTAGAAGTATAAAGTATAAAAAGTATATCTATAAAATAAATGAAGGTTCTGGCATTTGACATTTGTAAAAGAGTGACAAAGCAGCATATGAGGTTAATGTTTATTAATTTTTAATACTTTTTAATGGCCGTAATTTGTGTTTATTTCATTTACTACCTTTTAGTACCTTTTACAACCCCGTGGATACCCTGACAGTCTTCACCTCCCAGTCTGGGGGCCTTGCTGGGTGGGGTTTAGACGCTCTCTCCATGTGATGGGGTCTGAAGGTCCCTGGTGGTCTAGTGGTTAGGATTCGGCACTCTCACCGTCGCGGCCCGGGTTCGATTCCAGGTCAGGGACTGGTCACCAGCAGTCGAGAACTGACAAGCTGTTGTTTCCTGGACACAGAAACAAAACACTGATTAGGCCAGCTCATGTTCACATATATACAGTATATATACATATATACACATACCGGTATACACATATATGCATACCGTATTTGTTGGTGTATAATATGCAGTTTTTTTTGCTCATTTGATTGTCCTGCGTATTATACACCGAAGCGTATTATCTATGGATTTTCCCCCATATTTTTAGACCCATTTTTCGCTCCGATTCGCAGTTTTTCGTTTTGGACAAAAACGGTGTAGTACCAGTTTTGGCCGAGCGAAGAGGAAGAGGAGGGCCACTTCCAGACCGTTTCTAGCTCATGTGTCCGAAAACAGCCTCCTCTGGTCGGACTGACTCTGTCGCTGCCCGCCCCCTGCTCTGGATGTAGCTGCGGTTAGCTGTGAGGTTCGCTGTTTTTGTTAGCAAGATACCGTAACTCATAAACGTCACCGCGGATTTTTAAATCCAGCCGATTTCACATTTGGTTAAGCTCAGGAGCCCGTCTGCTATAAAGTCAGCTAAGAAATATATATTTTTAAGCGTTTATTTAGCTAAATTTAAAGAAAGAAAGCATCCGACCCGCCTGCATGCAAATCGGCGAACTACTTTTTAAAATCCAGCTCAGACCAGCTGATTTCATATTTGGTTAAGCTCAGGAGCCCGTCTGCTATAAAAAGTCAGCTATGCATCAGGGCATGTACCGTATTCCCTGGTGTATTATACGCTGTATTTTTGCTCATTTGAATGTCCAGCGTATTAAACACCGAAGAGTATTATTTATGGATTTTTTCCTATATTTTTAGACCCATTTTTCGCTCTGATTCTTCGTTTTTCATTTTTGGCAAAAATGGTGCAGTACCAGTTTCGGCCGCTATACAGGCGCTGCAGGCAGCAGCCAACAGAGGACTCAGAAGCCGTTTTCGCATTGGCCAGCCCTCCCCAGTCCAGCTCGTCCCTGGGTGGCTCTGGGCCACCCGCGTTCATTACGCATTTGCCGCAGAGCCGCCTTGAAGTGGGTGGGCAGTTCTCTGGAAGTGGGTGGGGTGCTCTCTTCACGTGGGTGGAGTGTTCGTGTTTTAAGAGAGGAGACTCCGCTAAAAAAAATTGTTAGCTGGATATATATATATTAGTGTTTCTGAGTTTAATTTTTGTTAATAACTGATCACAAATCAGCTTATGTCACAACGTAAATAACCACGAAGCGCGCACCCATTTCCGCCTTTCAGCGCGACTTGAATGTCATTAAAATATAACTAATATTGTCTAACTGTTGCGCGCAGCCAGGGTTTTAAAATATAACTAATAATCTCTAACTCCTTTGCGTAGCTAGAATATTAAGAGCGGTGATTCCTTCATAAGCAACGTGAACTCCCAAAAAAAACAATCCGCCGCCGTGGCTTAGAGGGTTAATCCTCTTGTATCTTGACCAGACGAAGCGGGTTCGCGTCCCACCTGGGACAAGGTTTTTTTTACGTTTGTCTTTTATTGGAGTAAATAAAAAGGAGTTTTGTTAAGCATTTTACCAAACAAACTCCTTTTTATTTACCAAACAAACTCCTTTTTATTTACTCCAATAAAAGACAAACGTAAAAAAAACCTTGTCCCAGGTGGGACGCGAACCCACTTCGTCTGGTCAAGATACAACAGCATTAACGCTCTAAGCCACGGCGGCGGATTGTTTTTTTTGGGAGTTCACGTTGCTTATGAAGGAATCACCGCTCTTAACATTCTAGCTACGCAAAGGAGTTAGAGATTATTTGTTATATTTTAAAACCCTGGCTGCGCGCAACAGTTAGACAATATTAGTTATATTTTAATGACATTCAAGTCGCGCTGAAAGGCGGAAATGGGTGCGCGCTTCGTTGTTATTTACGTTGTAACATAAGCTGATTTGTGATCAGTTATTAACAAAAATTTAACTCAGAAAAACTAATTCAGCTAACAATTGTTTTAGGGGTTTCTGTAGTTAAATTTGAATGAAATTCAACCCTCGCGCTGAGGTTGTTTGAATGAGTCCCGCCCCTGCTGCAAACAACGAATCAAATGTGAGCAGTACATGACGTCAAACTGGGTCCGTGGGGCTCGGCCCGATAGAACCACGGTGGAGATGGTTCCAGAACAAGGGTGGATCCCGGGCGGAAAAGGTAAATGCGAACACGCCGAACCCGGGTTAGAAGCAGGGAGAGCCGGGGAGGGCTGGCCAATGCGAAAACGGCTAGAGAGCGAAGAGGAAGAGGGGCCACTTCCAGAAGTTTCTACTTGCTGTGTCCGAAAAAAGCCTCCTTTGGTCGGACTGATGACTCTGTCGTTGCCCGCTCCCTGCTGTGGATGTACCGGTAGCTGTTTTTGTTTGCAAGATACCACTCATAAACCACACCGCTGATTTTTAAATCCAGCTTATTTCACATTTGGTTCAGCTCAGGAGCCCGTCTGCTATAGTGAGGTAAGAAATATATTTTTTAAGCTTTAGCTATTTGGTTCAGCTCAGGAGCCCGTCTGCTATAGTGAGGTAAGAAATATATTTTTTAAGCTTTAGCTAAATTTAAAGAAAGAAAGCGTCCGGTTTGACCCGCCTGGCGCCTGCATAAAAATCGGCGAAACTTTTTTTTTTTAATCCAGCTGATTTGAACATTTCGTTAAACTCAGGAGTACGTCTACTATTAAGTCAGCTAAGAAATATATTTTTTAAGCGTTTATTTAGCTAAATTTAAAGAAAGAAAGCGTCCGGTTTGACCCGCCTGGCGCCTGCCTAAAATTCGGCGAACTTTTTTTTAAAATCCAGCTGATTTGAACATTTCGTTAAGCTCAGAAGCACGTCTGCTATGAAGTCAGCTAAGAAATATATTTTTTCTCGCAAAGAAATAATTGTTTTACCGTGTTTCCTTGTGAAGATCTTCGTACTCGCTTCTGTCGCCGCCATCTTGATTAGGGCAAATGAGGCGCCGACGCGTCGCGTGGTGATGACGCGTATTAAACACCGAGGCGTATTGTGTACGTTTTTTTCTTGTTTATTGTTAATAATTGGACAAAGCGTATTAAACACCGGAGCGTATTTTCCTCCGGTGAATACGGTAGTATAAAAGTATAAAAAGTTTCACCAACACCAAACACCAACATTTAATAAACATAATCATAAAATGAAATAGAGTGTCATACTGTCCTGAGCTTTTCCGTAGAAGTATAAAGTATAAAAAGTATATCTATAAAATAAATGAAGGTTCTGGCATTTGACATTTGTAAAAGAGTGACAAAGCAGCATATGAGGTTAATGTTTATTAATTTTTAATACTTTTTAATGGCCGTAATTTGTGTTTATTTCATTTACTACCTTTTAGTACCTTTTACAACCCCGTGGATACCCTGACAGTCTTCACCTCCCAGTCTGGGGGCCTTGCTGGGTGGGGTTTAGACGCTCTCTCCATGTGATGGGGTCTGAAGGTCCCTGGTGGTCTAGTGGTTAGGATTCGGCACTCTCACCGTCGCGGCCCGGGTTCGATTCCAGGTCAGGGACTGGTCACCAGCAGTCGAGAACTGACAAGCTGTTGTTTCCTGGACACAGAAACAAAACACTGATTAGGCCAGCTCATGTTCACATATATACAGTATATATACATATATAGAGCTTTGGAGCAGACGTCACTGTGTGGGGGCGTGTCGGGGGCGTGTCGGGGCGTTCCCGTCTCGACCGCCATCTTTGTTGCCCTCATAAAAAATAAAAGAAATTCAGGAGATTTTCCATTGTTTTCGCGCTGTATCTTCCGTCACGATTCTGAAAAGCAGGCAAAATAAAGTGGACTGTATCCTAATAAGCTTCTCCCAAGTGAGAAAAAAAAACTACATGGAAAAAAATCGGTATAATTGGAAATGTTGCCCGTTTGAAATAAATGGAGCAGAGACCCGGAGTAATAATTGCCTCCACTGACATTCCCTTCCCAGTCATTTTAGCAGACCTGGTCTGTGTCAGTGTTTACACCACAAATAATTTTTATAATTACAAATCACTGGGAGAGCTGGTCCAATCTATGAACAGCTGGGTAGATGATTTGGACATTTTTAAAGCCCCCAGATTGTAAATACGTTGAAGGTACGTTGTTTTTGGCTCCTTAATTGTACATAAATTATTAATTTACATTTCTTTCAGAATCAAACAACCTTCTGTATGCTAGGAGTATTAAAAACTGAGAACACTTGATTTTTAAAGTATGTTTTTTAACTAAATTACAAAGGTCCAAGTTGAAAATTACCTTATTTTTAATGACTTGAGCATGTCTAATAACATGTAGACTTCAAATCTTGATTAGATTACTATAATCACTATATACAGTATATGTATTAAGATGCATATATATATACATTATACATTGTCTTTTCATTCACCATTTTAATTGTGTTGTTCACAGGTTCTGCTCTGACTCTGAGCCACCAGAACACCGTGGGTCATGCTGAGTAACAGTGTGTCTACACACAGAAATAAAATGGTGTGTGAATCATCAAAACACCTACATTAAAATACAGCTAGCAGTAAAAAAAATCTTAAAGTTAAAGCATGTGGTTTCATCATAAACACCAACTCCTGAACTTGGAGCATCTTCTGATGGACTCAGTGTGATCGCTGCTGCCTGGAGAAAGTTCCCTCACAGATACAAGACATGCAGCATCCAGCAGCTGGAGGCAGGAGATGAAGTTTACCTGCAGAAGCATCACCCACTCTGCACAGGTGCATAATCAAACCACTGTGACCTTGTGTGGACCACACAGACATGGCTGGACGTCTACAGAAAGCATGAAGCTTCCTAAAGATATTTCTCAGAGCTTGTACTTCAAGGGAGACATAATTATGTAAAACATGCTGTTGACTTATATTTGCACATTTTTGTGTGTTTTCTATAAAATGTATTAACTCACACGTTCATCACATTTACTGGAAATGTTTAATTACATCAAATGTTTACTTCAAAATGGATCTGTTTCATTTCAAATTCAAACAATGACAACAATACGGCAAAGCAATGAAGTCCTGTATAGTACCTGACTTTTTTTGTGTCACCCCTAAGAAATTCTTTGTCTAGCTGTTTTTTATTCAGCTCTGACCTGAGCTCCCTGTTTTCCTGTAAGAGACGATTAATTTCTGCTCTTCTTTGTTCGCACAACTGACATTCTGTTTGTCGCCTTTTTGCTGCTGGTTCATCTTCCTCCTCCCCATCTGCAGCGACAGTGATGTCCTCTCGTGGGGTTTCCACCGCAGACTCCACAACTTGCTCATGCTCCTCTCCAGCAGCCTCCACAAGCTGTGTGTGCTCATCTTCTGCTGCCTCCACCACCTGTTGGTGCTCATCTCCTGCTGCCTCCATCACTTGTTGGTGCTCATCTCCAGCTGCCTCCATCACCTGCTGATGATCATCTCCTGCAGACTCCATCACTTGTGTGTGCTCATCTCCTGCTGCCTCCACCACCTGTTGGTGCTCATCTCCTGCTGCCTCCATCACCTGTGTGTGCTCATCTCCTGCTGCCTCCACCACCTGTTGGTGCTCATCTCCTGCTGCCTCCATCACTGGTTGATGCACATCTCCTGCAGCCTCCACTGCTTGTTGATTTTGCCTTTCCATCACTTCCTGGCCTTCATCTTCCCCTTGTGCTCTGCTGTAACGTCTCTTTAATCGACTTGCATGTCTGTCTGATGTTGACACTTTCACCTCGGAGTGTCCCAAGTGCAGTGTTGGAGCCCAGTCGGGATTTGACTCATCCATCTCATAAGAAGATTTGCCTTGAAGAGAACGCAGATCAGTAATATAATTATTGCCAGAAAACATTACTGTCATCCATCTAGTATATTATTTTTTGAGTTGAAATTACTGAAGTTCCATTAGTAGATTACCTTATTTTAATGGTGATGTATAAATGTCATAACAATGTACTACCCTTAAATATTCAGACACATTTTGTTAAAAGATGAAGCACTTTAATGTGTAATATGTTGAAATAGGGCTGGACGATATGGCCAAAATTTTTATCACGATATAATTCTTAATTTCGGTCGATAACGATATAATTCGATATCGATATAAACAATATAAAAGCCTAAAAAAAACTATAAACTATACAAATAAATTAATGTTCACCTTGTATTTGTATTTAGCCTCCAAAAAGATGGAAATCACCATCAAATAAACATAAACTTCTCAACCCAATAATTCTCAGTTGGGTCATCTGGACAGTTTATTTTTTATAGAAATGTTTCACCCTCCATCCTCCATCTAATTTCTATAAAAAGAAACTGTCCAGATGACCCAACTGAAAATTATTGGATTTGGTACGTGGATTATTGAGCATGAACTTTCTTGCCATAAAATTCTCAACTGTGTCAATATTAATAGTTTTAACTTTAAACATCTTTAAAATTTACAGCATTGAAATTTCATAGTTAATTAAATAAAACTTTTGGGTGTTGTTATTTATAAGAAGCTGACATAGAAATCTCATGGAAATTACTTAAGAATAAAAATAACAAAATCAATTGCATTACTGTATAAAGTAAAATAGTTTTTGAATGACAAAGTTTTGAATATATTGTATAATGTAATGATTGTTCCATATTTAATCTGTTGTATTGAAGTTTGGGGAAAAGCATGTAAAACTATTACAAACCCTGTTTTTATTTTATAAAAAAGAGCTATAAGAATTATTAGTAGGAAGTGCTATGGTCACCCAACAAATATTTCATCAGTTTAAATTATTAAAATTTTATGATTTGGTTGAACATAGTATTTTACAAGTCATGTATAAAACTAAAAAAAATAATTACCCCACAAATATTCAATTAAAATTTGTTTAAAGTTATTAAACCCTGAAGGGAATGTACATGTTTGTAAAACCTCCATTTAGGACTAGTTTGAAGGAGCTGAGTTGTAAATCAGGATTATGTTGACTTGATATCAACATAAACATTTCTAAAACTATTTCTGTTTTAAAAGATGATTAAATCAAAGTTGTTGGGAAGGTGTGGTGCAGGTGAAGTGAAGGTTGTTGTTTGTATTTATTTTGTATTTTTTTAAACAAAGGGCAGATATTATAACACTATTTTCGTCTTTCTGCACATTTTCATTCAGTGTCTTTTCTTCTTCTGATGAATTTGTTTTATTTTGAATTAAAAAAACATGCAGCGCTGCTGGGGCTGTTTGTTTACGTCGTAGTTTCAGGGAAACGTTGGCTCAAACTTTATTGTTCTTCATCTTCTGACTCTCATATTATATCGAGTGGAAACTCTTCAGATTAAACAAGTTAGATGTTCCCACCGCTAGTTAGAACGACTCCGTCACGTTTTGAAAAATAAAGAAACCGAGTAGGACTCGCTGCAGATGAGACCTGCAGTTTAACAAAACCGAACTACGTCCACACCTACGAATTAGTCTTTCCTCTCATCAGTGATGTCGTCTCTTTCTCTTCGCTTGTGAAACTTTGTTCAGTCACATTCTGACGGTCATGAGCACTCGTTTGACTCGTTTTGAAGCGAAAACTTAACGCGCTTTGGAGACTAGCTTAGCTTTTAGCCTGCTACCGCTAACGCCTGCTGCTGGAGTGAGCGCTGCGTAACAACGACGTCACCACGCACGTTTTGTGTCACAGCTTTTTCTGTCCGGGCGGGTTGTTGAAGCAGCCGCTCCAACCCGAACAGAAACAGAAAAACGTCAGTGAAACGTTGTAAAATCCTATCGAAATATCGAAAATATGCTTAAAATTCATATCATCGTTATCGAATAAAAGTATATCGCGATATTTATCGTTATTGAATTATCGTCCAGCACTATGTTGAAATTTTAAAATTGAGATGAGTTACTCATTTTTTGTTACTTATAGATTATTCTTTGAATTGTTTGGAAAAGGGGCAGATATAATAAGATAGTTTATTCTTTCTGCTGCCTTTCATTTTATATTTTCTTTTTTTTTGTCTTTGTTGGGTATTTATTTTGATAAAATGAATAAAGAAATAAATTAATAATAAAAAACAATATGCTACAGTCAATGTGACAACACAATCAACTTTAAACAGTTTATTTTAAAATAACACAGATGTCCGACCTAAACTTGGTTGACCCACTATGCACTGAACTCGACCAAAACATGATACACCTTGACAAAATGGCACAACTCCAGTAAACTGATTTAAAATACTCACCTGAATGGAAATGTCTGGAACAAACAAGCATGTATCTTGTGATGTTGGAGAACGTTACATCAGGACGTCTCACTGCTGATATCCATGCCATTCGTCTCCCCTCGCGTTGTTTCCAGGTAGGGAAACTATAAAACGAGTCAGTTTTCTATTTTTTTTTACCTTTTCTGTCGTGTGAACGGACATTGCATCCTATTACACAGCAATTTAGGACCATTGCTAAACTGTTGAAACCTGATTCGAACAAAATACGAGCGAGCAGGAAAAATGGCGGATCGGCAAAAAACTACAAAAAAAACTACCCACAATGCTGTGCGCGGTGGACCAGTGACGTCACGCTCCAAAGCTCTATACACATACCGGTATACACATATATACATACCGTATTTGTTGGTGTATAATACGCAGTTTTTTTGCTCATTTGAATGTCCTGCGTATTATACACCGAAGCGTATTATCTATGGATTTTTCCCCATATTTTTAGACCCATTTTTCGCTCTGATTCGCCGTTTTTCATTTTGGACAAAAACGGTGTAGTACCAGTTTTGGCCGTTATGGGCAGCAGCAGAGGACTCAGAGAGCGAAGAGGAAGAGGGGCCACTTCCAGAAGTTTCTACTTGCATGTGTCCGAAAAAAGCCTCCTTTGGTCGGACTGATGACTCTGTCGCTGCCCGCTCCCTGCTGTGGATGTACCGGTAGCCGTTTTTGTTTGCAAGATACCACTCATAAACCACACCGCTGATTTTTAAATCCAGCTTATTTCACATTTGGTTCAGCTCAGGAGCCCGTCTGCTATAGTGAGGTAAGAAATATATTTTTAAGCATTTATTTAGCTAAATTTAAAGAAAGAAAGTGTCCGGTTTGACCCGCCTGGCGCCTGCATAAAAATCGGCGAACTTTTTTTTTTAAATCCAGCTGATTTGAACATTTCGTTAAACTCAGGAGTACGTCTACTATTAAGTCAGCTAAGAAATATATTTTTTAAGCGTTTATTTAGCTAAATTTAAAGAAAGAAAGCGTCCGGTTTGACCCGCCTGGCGCCTGCATAAAAATCTGCGAACTTTTTAAAAAAAATCCAGCTGATTTGAACATTTCGTTAAACTCAGGAGTACGTCTACTATTAAGTCAGCTAAGAAATATATTTTTTAAGCGTTTATTTAGCTAAATTTAAAGAAAGAAAGCGTCCGGTCTGACCCGCCTGGCGCCTGCATAAAAATCTGCGAACTTTTTTTAAAAATCCAGCTGATTTGAACATTTCATTAAACTCAGGAGTACGTCTACTATTAAGTCAGCTAAGAAATATTTTTTTTCTCGCAAAGAAATAATTGTTTTACCATGTTTCCTTGTGAAGATCTTCGTACTCGCTTCTGTCGCCGCCATCTTGATTAGGGCAAATGAGGCGCCGACGCGTCGCGTGGTGATGACGCGTATTAAACACCGAGGCGTATTGTGTAAGTTTTTTTCTTGTTTATTGTTAATAATTGGACAAAGCGTATTAAACACCGGAGCGTATTTTCCTCCGGTGAATACGGTAGTATAAAAGTATAAAAAGTTTCACCAACACCAAACACCAACATTTAATAAACATAATCATAAAATGAAATAGAGTGTCATACTGTCCTGAGCTTTTCCGTAGAAGTATAAAGTATAAAAAGTATATCTATAAAATAAATGAAGGTTCTGGCATTTGACATTTGTAAAAGAGTGACAAAGCAGCATATGAGGTTAATGTTTATTAATTTTTAATACTTTTTAATGGCCGTAATTTGTGTTTATTTCATTTACTACCTTTTAGTACCTTTTACAACCCCGTGGATACCCTGACAGTCTTCACCTCCCAGTCTGGGGGCCTTGCTGGGTGGGGTTTAGACGCTCTCTCCATGTGATGGGGTCTGAAGGTCCCTGGTGGTCTAGTGGTTAGGATTCGGCACTCTCACCGTCGCGGCCCGGGTTCGATTCCAGGTCAGGGACTGGTCACCAGCAGTCGAGAACTGACAAGCTGTTGTTTCCTGGACACAGAAACAAAACACTGATTAGGCCAGCTCATGTTCACATATATACAGTATATATACATATATAGAGCTTTGGAGCAGACGTCACTGTGTGGGGGCGTGTCGGGGGCGTGTCGGGGCGTTCCCGTCTCGACCGCCATCTTTGTTGCCCTCATAAAAAATAAAAGAAATTCAGGAGATTTTCCATTGTTTTCGCGCTGTATCTTCCGTCACGATTCTGAAAAGCAGGCAAAATAAAGTGGACTGTATCCTAATAAGCTTCTCCCAAGTGAGAAAAAAAAACTACATGGAAAAAAATCGGTATAATTGGAAATGTTGCCCGTTTGAAATAAATGGAGCAGAGACCCGGAGTAATACTTGCCTCCACTGACATTCCCTTCCCAGTCATTTTAGCAGACCTGGTCTGTGTCAGTGTTTACACCACAAATAATTTTTATAATTACAAATCACTGGGAGAGCTGGTCCAATCTATGAACAGCTGGGTAGATGATTTGGACATTTTTAAAGCCCCCAGATTGTAAATACGTTGAAGGTACGTTGTTTTTGGCTCCTTAATTGTACATAAATTATTAATTTACATTTCTTTCAGAATCAAACAACCTTCTGTATGCTAGGAGTATTAAAAACTGAGAACACTTGATTTTTAAAGTATGTTTTTTAACTAAATTACAAAGGTCCAAGTTGAAAATTACCTTATTTTTAATGACTTGAGCATGTCTAATAACATGTAGACTTCAAATCTTGATTAGATTACTATAATCACTATATACAGTATATGTATTAAGATGCATATATATATATATTATACATTGTCTTTTCATTCACCATTTTAATTGTGTTGTTCACAGGTTCTGCTCTGACTCTGAGCCACCAGAACACCGTGGGTCATGCTGAGTAACAGTGTGTCTACACACAGAAATAAAATGGTGTGTGAATCATCAAAACACCTACATTAAAATACAGCTAGCAGTAAAAAAAATCTTAAAGTTAAAGCATGTGGTTTCATCATAAACACCAACTCCTGAACTTGGAGCATCTTCTGATGGACTCAGTGTGATCGCTGCTGCCTGGAGAAAGTTCCCTCACAGATACAAGACATGCAGCATCCAGCAGCTGGAGGCAGGAGATGAAGTTTACCTGCAGAAGCATCACCCACTCTGCACAGGTGCATAATCAAACCACTGTGACCTTGTGTGGACCACACAGACATGGCTGGACGTCTACAGAAAGCATGAAGCTTCCTAAAGATATTTCTCAGAGCTTGTACTTCAAGGGAGACATAATTATGTAAAACATGCTGTTGACTTATATTTGCACATTTTTGTGTGTTTTCTATAAAATGTATTAACTCACACGTTCATCACATTTACTGGAAATGTTTAATTACATCAAATGTTTACTTCAAAATGGATCTGTTTCATTTCAAATTCAAACAATGACAACAATACGGCAAAGCAATGAAGTCCTGTATAGTACCTGACTTTTTTTGTGTCACCCCTAAGAAATTCTTTGTCTAGCTGTTTTTTATTCAGCTCTGACCTGAGCTCCCTGTTTTCCTGTAAGAGACGATTAATTTCTGCTCTTCTTTGTTCGCACAACTGACATTCTGTTTGTCGCCTTTTTGCTGCTGGTTCATCTTCCTCCTCCCCATCTGCAGCGACAGTGATGTCCTCTCGTGGGGTTTCCACCGCAGACTCCACAACTTGCTCATGCTCCTCTCCAGCAGCCTCCACAAGCTGTGTGTGCTCATCTTCTGCTGCCTCCACCACCTGTTGGTGCTCATCTCCTGCTGCCTCCATCACTTGTTGGTGCTCATCTCCAGCTGCCTCCATCACCTGCTGATGATCATCTCCTGCAGACTCCATCACTTGTGTGTGCTCATCTCCTGCTGCCTCCACCACCTGTTGGTGCTCATCTCCTGCTGCCTCCATCACCTGTGTGTGCTCATCTCCTGCTGCCTCCACCACCTGTTGGTGCTCATCTCCTGCTGCCTCCATCACTGGTTGATGCACATCTCCTGCAGCCTCCACTGCTTGTTGATTTTGCCTTTCCATCACTTCCTGGCCTTCATCTTCCCCTTGTGCTCTGCTGTAACGTCTCTTTAATCGACTTGCATGTCTGTCTGATGTTGACACTTTCACCTCGGAGTGTCCCAAGTGCAGTGTTGGAGCCCAGTCGGGATTTGACTCATCCATCTCATAAGAAGATTTGCCTTGAAGAGAACGCAGATCAGTAATATAATTATTGCCAGAAAACATTACTGTCATCCATCTAGTATATTATTTTTTGAGTTGAAATTACTGAAGTTCCATTAGTAGATTACCTTATTTTAATGGTGATGTATAAATGTCATAACAATGTACTACCCTTAAATATTCAGACACATTTTGTTAAAAGATGAAGCACTTTAATGTGTAATATGTTGAAATAGGGCTGGACGATATGGCCAAAATTTTTATCACGATATAATTCTTAATTTCGGTCGATAACGATATAATTCGATATCGATATAAACAATATAAAAGCCTAAAAAAAACTATAAACTATACAAATAAATTAATGTTCACCTTGTATTTGTATTTAGCCTCCAAAAAGATGGAAATCACCATCAAATAAACATAAACTTCTCAACCCAATAATTCTCAGTTGGGTCATCTGGACAGTTTATTTTTTATAGAAATGTTTCACCCTCCATCCTCCATCTAATTTCTATAAAAAGAAACTGTCCAGATGACCCAACTGAAAATTATTGGATTTGGTACGTGGATTATTGAGCATGAACTTTCTTGCCATAAAATTCTCAACTGTGTCAATATTAATAGTTTTAACTTTAAACATCTTTAAAATTTACAGCATTGAAATTTATAGTTAATTAAATAAAACTTTTGGGTGTTGTTATTTATAAGAAGCTGACATAAAAATCTCATGGAAATTACTTAAAGAATAAAAATAACAAAATCAATTGCATTACTGTATAAAGTAAAATAGTTTTTGAATGACAAAGTTTTGAATATATTGTATAATGTAATGATTGTTCCATATTTAATCTGTTGTATTGAAGTTTGGGGAAAAGCATGTAAAACTATTACAAACCCTGTTTTTATTTTATAAAAAAGAGCTATAAGAATTATTAGTAGGAAGTGCTATGGTCACCCAACAAATATTTCATCAGTTTAAATTATTAAAATTTTATGATTTGGTTGAACATAGTATTTTACAAGTCATGTATAAAACTAAAAAAAATAATTACCCCACAAATATTCAATTAAAATTTGTTTAAAGTTATTAAACCCTGAAGGGAATGTACATGTTTGTAAAACCTCCATTTAGGACTAGTTTGAAGGAGCTGAGTTGTAAATCAGGATTATGTTGACTTGATATCAACATAAACATTTCTAAAACTATTTCTGTTTTAAAAGATGATTAAATCAAAGTTGTTGGGAAGGTGTGGTGCAGGTGAAGTGAAGGTTGTTGTTTGTATTTATTTTGTATTTTTTTAAACAAAGGGCAGATATTATAACACTATTTTCGTCTTTCTGCACATTTTCATTCAGTGTCTTTTCTTCTTCTGATGAATTTGTTTTATTTTGAATTAAAAAAAACATGCAGCGCTGCTGGGGCTGTTTGTTTACGTCGTAGTTTCAGGGAAACGTTGGCTCAAACTTTATTGTTCTTCATCTTCTGACTCTCATCATATTATATCGAGTGGAAACTCTTCAGATTAAACAAGTTAGATGTTCCCACCGCTAGTTAGAACGACTCCGTCACGTTTTGAAAAATAAACAAACCGAGTAGGACTCGCTGCAGATGAGACCTGCAGTTTAACAAAACCGAACTACGTCCACACCTACGAATTAGTCTTTCCTCTCATCAGTGATGTCGTCTCTTTCTCTTCGCTTGTGAAACTTTGTTCAGTCACATTCTGACGGTCATGAGCACTCGTTTGACTCGTTTTGAAGCGAAAACAACGCGCTTTGGAGACTAGCTTAGCTTTTAGCCTGCTACCGCTAACGCCTGCTGCTGGAGTGAGCGCTGCGTAACAACGACGTCACCACGCACGTTTTGTGTCACAGCTTTTTCTGTCCGGGCGGGTTGTTGAAGCAGCCGCTCCAACCCGAACAGAAACAGAAAAACGTCAGTGAAACGTTGTAAAATCCTATCGAAATATCGAAAATATGCTTAAAATTCATATCATCGTTATCGAATAAAAGTATATCGCGATATTTATCGTTATTGAATTATCGTCCAGCACTATGTTGAAATTTTAAAATTGAGATGAGTTACTCATTTTTTGTTACTTATAGATTATTCTTTGAATTGTTTGGAAAAGGGGCAGATATAATAAGATAGTTTATTCTTTCTGCTGCCTTTCATTTTATATTTTCTTTTTTTTTGTCTTTGTTGGGTATTTATTTTGATTAAATGAATAAAGAAATAAATTAATAATAAAAAACAATATGCTACAGTCAATGTGACAACACAATCAACTTTAAACAGTTTATTTTAAAATAACACAGATGTCCGACCTAAACTTGGTTGACCCACTATGCACTGAACTCGACCAAAACATGATACACCTTGACAAAATGGCACAACTCCAGTAAACTGATTTAAAATACTCACCTGAATGGAAATGTCTGGAACAAACAAGCATGTATCTTGTGATGTTGGAGAACGTTACATCAGGACGTCTCACTGCTGATATCCATGCCATTCGTCTCCCCTCGCGTTGTTTCCAGGTAGGGAAACTATAAAACGAGTCAGTTTTCTATTTTTTTTTACCTTTTCTGTCGTGTGAACGGACATTGCATCCTATTACACAGCAATTTAGGACCATTGCTAAACTGTTGAAACCTGATTCGAACAAAATACGAGCGAGCAGGAAAAATGGCGGATCGGCAAAAAACTACAAAAAAAACTACCCACAATGCTGTGCGCGGTGGACCAGTGACGTCACGCTCCAAAGCTCTATACACATACCGGTATACACATATATACATACCGTATTTGTTGGTGTATAATACGCAGTTTTTTTGCTCATTTGAATGTCCTGCGTATTATACACCGAAGCGTATTATCTATGGATTTTTCCCCATATTTTTAGACCCATTTTTCGCTCTGATTCGCCGTTTTTCATTTTGGACAAAAACGGTGTAGTACCAGTTTTGGCCGTTATGGGCAGCAGCAGAGGACTCAGAGAGCGAAGAGGAAGAGGGGCCACTTCCAGAAGTTTCTACTTGCATGTGTCCGAAAAAAGCCTCCTTTGGTCGGACTGATGACTCTGTCGCTGCCCGCTCCCTGCTGTGGATGTACCGGTAGCCGTTTTTGTTTGCAAGATACCACTCATAAACCACACCGCTGATTTTTAAATCCAGCTTATTTCACATTTGGTTCAGCTCAGGAGCCCGTCTGCTATAGTGAGGTAAGAAATATATTTTTAAGCATTTATTTAGCTAAATTTAAAGAAAGAAAGTGTCCGGTTTGACCCGCCTGGCGCCTGCATAAAAATCGGCGAACTTTTTTTTTAAAAATCCAGCTGATTTGAACATTTCGTTAAACTCAGGAGTACGTCTACTATTAAGTCAGCTAAGAAATATATTTTTTAAGCGTTTATTTAGCTAAATTTAAAGAAAGAAAGCGTCCGGTTTGACCCGCCTGGCGCCTGCATAAAAATCTGCGAACTTTTTTAAAAAAAATCCAGCTGATTTGAACATTTCGTTAAACTCAGGAGTACGTCTACTATTAAGTCAGCTAAGAAATATATTTTTTAAGCGTTTATTTAGCTAAATTTAAAGAAAGAAAGCGTCCGGTCTGACCCGCCTGGCGCCTGCATAAAAATCTGCGAACTTTTTTTAAAAATCCAGCTGATTTGAACATTTCATTAAACTCAGGAGTACGTCTACTATTAAGTCAGCTAAGAAATATTTTTTTTCTCGCAAAGAAATAATTGTTTTACCATGTTTCCTTGTGAAGATCTTCGTACTCGCTTCTGTCGCCGCCATCTTGATTAGGGCAAATGAGGCGCCGACGCGTCGCGTGGTGATGACGCGTATTAAACACCGAGGCGTATTGTGTAAGTTTTTTTCTTGTTTATTGTTAATAATTGGACAAAGCGTATTAAACACCGGAGCGTATTTTCCTCCGGTGAATACGGTAGTATAAAAGTATAAAAAGTTTCACCAACACCAAACACCAACATTTAATAAACATAATCATAAAATGAAATAGAGTGTCATACTGTCCTGAGCTTTTCCGTAGAAGTATAAAGTATAAAAAGTATATCTATAAAATAAATGAAGGTTCTGGCATTTGACATTTGTAAAAGAGTGACAAAGCAGCATATGAGGTTAATGTTTATTAATTTTTAATACTTTTTAATGGCCGTAATTTGTGTTTATTTCATTTACTACCTTTTAGTACCTTTTACAACCCCGTGGATACCCTGACAGTCTTCACCTCCCAGTCTGGGGGCCTTGCTGGGTGGGGTTTAGACGCTCTCTCCATGTGATGGGGTCTGAAGGTCCCTGGTGGTCTAGTGGTTAGGATTCGGCACTCTCACCGTCGCGGCCCGGGTTCGATTCCAGGTCAGGGACTGGTCACCAGCAGTCGAGAACTGACAAGCTGTTGTTTCCTGGACACAGAAACAAAACACTGATTAGGCCAGCTCATGTTCACATATATACAGTATATATACATATATAGAGCTTTGGAGCAGACGTCACTGTGTGGGGGCGTGTCGGGGGCGTGTCGGGGCGTTCCCGTCTCGACCGCCATCTTTGTTGCCCTCATAAAAAATAAAAGAAATTCAGGAGATTTTCCATTGTTTTCGCGCTGTATCTTCCGTCACGATTCTGAAAAGCAGGCAAAATAAAGTGGACTGTATCCTAATAAGCTTCTCCCAAGTGAGAAAAAAAAACTACATGGAAAAAAATCGGTATAATTGGAAATGTTGCCCGTTTGAAATAAATGGAGCAGAGACCCGGAGTAATAATTGCCTCCACTGACATTCCCTTCCCAGTCATTTTAGCAGACCTGGTCTGTGTCAGTGTTTACACCACAAATAATTTTTATAATTACAAATCACTGGGAGAGCTGGTCCAATCTATGAACAGCTGGGTAGATGATTTGGACATTTTTAAAGCCCCCAGATTGTAAATACGTTGAAGGTACGTTGTTTTTGGCTCCTTAATTGTACATAAATTATTAATTTACATTTCTTTCAGAATCAAACAACCTTCTGTATGCTAGGAGTATTAAAAACTGAGAACACTTGATTTTTAAAGTATGTTTTTTAACTAAATTACAAAGGTCCAAGTTGAAAATTACCTTATTTTTAATGACTTGAGCATGTCTAATAACATGTAGACTTCAAATCTTGATTAGATTACTATAATCACTATATACAGTATATGTATTAAGATGCATATATATATACATTATACATTGTCTTTTCATTCACCATTTTAATTGTGTTGTTCACAGGTTCTGCTCTGACTCTGAGCCACCAGAACACCGTGGGTCATGCTGAGTAACAGTGTGTCTACACACAGAAATAAAATGGTGTGTGAATCATCAAAACACCTACATTAAAATACAGCTAGCAGTAAAAAAAATCTTAAAGTTAAAGCATGTGGTTTCATCATAAACACCAACTCCTGCACTTGGAGCATCTTCTGATGGACTCAGTGTGATCACTGCTGCCTGGAGAAAGTTCCCTCACAAATATAAGACATGCAGCATCCAGCAGCTGGAGGCAGGATATGAAGTTTACCTGCAGAAGCATCACCCACTCTGCACAGGTGCATAATCAAACCACTGTGACCTTGTGTGGACCACAGACATGGCTGGATGTCTACAGAAAGCATGAAGCTTCCTAAAGATATTTCTCAGAGCTTGTACTTCAAGGGAGACATAATTATGTAAAACATGCTGTTGACTTATATTTGCACATTTTTGTGTGTTTTCTATAAAATGTATTAACTCACACGTTCATCACATTTACTGGAAATGTTTAATTACATCAAATGTTTACTTC
>JBBPBX010066502.1:5507-19650 GCA_038048925.1 Garcialebias charrua | reverse complement strand
GGCGGCCGTGGTGTAGTGGTAATGGCAGTCGACCCCTGATCGGAAGGTTGGAGGTTCGAATCCCGCATCCGCCCACCATGTGTCGTTGTGTCCCTGGGCAAGACACTTAACCCCAAGTTGCTCCCGGTAGGTCTGGATGGCGCCTTGCAAGGCAGGCTACCACTACCGGTGTATGAATGTCTGAATGAATGGGTGGATGGCTGGTATTGTAAAGCGCTTTGGGGCTCCTTACAGGGGGCTGGAAAGCGCTATATAAATAAGCTCCATTTACCATTTACCATTTACATGGGGGAGACACAGAGGGATGACAAGCATGTAGCCTTAGACAGGACAATCCAAAGACAACTGACAAGACACCAAGGGGCTGAATATTATACAGACACTGACAAGGTGAAATGACAGACACCTGCGGTGATTAGGATTAGACACAGGTGTAACAGTGCTGGATTCACAGGAAGAGGAGGGGCTGGTACACATGAGGGAAAACACAACATGCAGGGCCAGACCCAGAAACCCTACAACCCATAATTTGAGCGCTGTGAACCACTGTGGTGTAGAGGTAGGGCAGCTGACGGGACCAGAAAGTCGCAGGTTCAACTCCTCGCCATGCCCACATGTCGTGGTGTCCGTGAGCATAACACCTAATCCATAATTGCTCCCCGGGCGCTTGCATAGTTGCCCAATGCTCCACCTGGGTGCATCTCATGTGTGATGGGTTAAATGCAGAGAACAAATTGTGTCACTGTATAGAAAGATACAATGATGACAACACATAGCACTTTATTTATTTATTTCTATGCATTTTGTGATTGTTGCTTAAATGTAATTGGCTATACACCTACAACTGACTAAATTTTGGGGTCAGCCCAATTAAAAATGGCTATCACAGCTAAGCAACCTTAGCAAACACCAACACCAACTCAGCCAGTTTAACAGGTATAGGGTTAAAATTTGATGTGATAACCACAAAGAGTCCCCCTAACATTTAAGTGAGTTCTACATATTGTACAAAATATTTGCTAATAATTTTGGCAATATCTACAATATTGAAAATTTGTCTGAGTAAAATACAGTATCTATAAAATGGCTATAACCCAAAATAACTCAAATTTGTAGATACTAATAGGATAAAAACAAATCCTTCACAACACACTTTGAATGCTATTGCATCTTGCATGATCTCACAATACAGTATTGCATGAAATTGCAAATTAGATTTCCAAGGTTTGCCCAAAAAAGCCAACTTCGTCCTTTGTCATCAAAAGATGATCCAAGTGTAAAACTTTGTAACGAATAGCATAAATATGCATTCCTTCTATGAATGCTAGGCATTCATAGCAGCACACTTCAGAGGGGGACCACCTTCTAACAAGGCCATGATATGCTGTCAGTTTTGGTGAGCAGCAATTTGCAACAAGGGGATCTTTTCTATACAGACTGACAGATTCTTCTCTTTGTTTGCCTTTTGCCTCATTCACTTGTCTGTCAGACAAACTGTCTTTCCATTTTAACATGAATACAGCTCAGAATTCTGATGTTCTTGTTCTGCCTGTTTCCCAGTTTATACACATTCATAGCACTCCGGTTGTGTGTCACTAGACTATTTTTCAAGAGGTTCCTTTGTGGGGGTGGGGGCGCGCTCTCGGTTGCCAAGCTGCACTATCTGTGGCTGTTTGGGCACTCCTGGCTGATTGTCCTTGTTGGAGTTTGGTGGCTTCTGTGGTTGGGGGGCTTGGTGTTGGACTGGGGATCAGGTTGGGGGTCTGGACGGTTTTGAAGGGGTTGGGTCGCTGGCCCTTGTTCTGGTCGGTCCTCTGGGCCATGTGCCGGTCCGTGGCCTTGGTCCCTCAGTTTCCGATAGAACAGGGCTCCGCAGATGCCAAACAGCAAAGTGCATGCCATCATAAATCCAATTATGTAAACATCTTCAACATCCTCCACAGACAGGTCTGAGATACACATCATCTTCCACTCGCCCCAGGAATCCATGATGTAACCACCAGCGTGTGTCTACAACGGGCAAGCTGGCTCCCCCGGACCTTGTCGCTTTGTAGAAAAAATATTGTCAATAGAGTTGATCTTCCATATTACCAAATCCATAATCTCAATTTGCGTTCGAGAGACTAGTGCCGAGGAACTGCATACAAGACAGAGAGCCGAGCAGGGAGAGGGAAAGTCAGGAGAGGAGAGCAGAAGCAGCCGCTTGCGACCAGAGCAAGGCAAAAGAATAATGGTTTGTAAGGTGAAGCCGCTGGCAAGTGCACAGAATAAACTTCATGGTCTCAACCAACCAAAACTAGATTAATTGAAAATCCTAATCAGTTCTTCTAGGGCAGATGTGATCGTTATCTCTGAAACTTGGCTCAACAAATCTGTTCTGAAAAATGACCTGGTAATCAATGAATTTAAGATCTATCGTTGTGATCGTAATAAAAGGGGCGGTGGAGTCGCTATTTACATCAGAGACTCCTTGGCTGCCAGGATTGCGTCTAAAAAAACAATCGCAAACCAGTTTGAGGCTTTAGCTGTGACCATCAGTTTGGAGGGAGGTCAGATCTTAACTGTTGTAGGTTGTTATCGTCCCCCCTCCGCAACACCTGAGGCTCTGTCCTCCCTGATTGAATTAATAGGAAATTTAAAACACAATTAGATTGTTATGGCAGGAGATTTCAACATTGACTGGGATAAGTCGACTCCCCCTGTGATAAATAAAAGGAATGTTACCTATCTCTCAATCTAACACAATTTATTGATTCTCCCACCAGACCAAACAAAAAATGTCCCGAAAAATCTTCCACCTTAGATCTGTTTTTCACAAATGCACCTCACAAATTTCCTGGAACAGGTGTATTTGCTAACATTTTGAGTGATCATTCTGTAATAGCAGCTCTCAGATCTACTAAACTTCCACCTGCTAAGCCCAGAATAGTTCAAAAAAGGGATTTGAAACGTTTCTGTGAACAGTCATTCCTTTGGGATCTATCCCACTTTGATTGGCAACGTATTCTATTATTCAACGACGTGAACACCGCTTGGAACTTTTTCATGATAGTTTCATTTACTTTGTAAACAAACACGCTCCTTTCCGGCAGTTCAGGATAAAGGGCCGTGACAGCCCCTGGTTTACTCCTGAACTAGCTGACCTCCTGCATAGGAGAGATCATCTTTGGGCCGCAGCAAGAAAATCAGACTCAGACACTGATTGGTTGAATTTTCGGCAGCTGAGGAACAAATGCACAACTGCAATCAAAGCCGCAAAACGTAATTACTTCTTTTCTCAGACCTCCAAAAATCTAAATGATCCTAAAAAATTCTGGAAAACCATCAAATCTCTCTCAGGCATCCCCCAATCATCTGACCTCCCATCACAACTTCTCATTGACTCTGTTCCTGTGTCAAATAAGCACGAGATCCTGAACCGTTTCAACAAACATTTTGTTGCTTCTAGATCATTATTTGACACAGTTACAAATGGAAAATCAGCCACTTCTTCTAATAATCAAACTTCTACAAATCAAATTCCTCCTACAAGTCAATCCTCAGCTGATCACGCCTTCTCTTTTTCTCCATTCTCAGTCAGTGAGGTAAATAAACTGTTAAAAGATGTTGATCCTAAAAAATCTGCAAGTCCCGATGAACTTCCACCATATTTCTTAAGGCTGGCTGCCTTAAGCCTTTGTTCTTCCTTTGCTGAAGGGAGGTGACCCCACTAGGGGTGGGCGATATGGCTCAAAAATTATATCGTGATATTTCAGAGTATTATCACGATAATGATAAATTTCTTGATATAACCCAAAAAAAAATCAAATTTATTTATTTGACAAAATTAACTTATGTTGCTTTGCAGTATTATATAAAATTTTAAAAAACAACAAGGGGTAATTTTACTGAAATTACTTTATTTAGTAAAGTATTTAGTCTCCAAGTAAAACTACACCTGCACTTTAGTTTTTGTGGTGGTTTTTTAATCTATATTTTGTGCAGACTTTTTCAATCTAAATAACAGATCATTTTTAAAGTATATATTTTTTCTTCAGAGATTACCTGGCTAACATCAGTCTGTCAGGAGATGTGGCAGAGTGAAGAAATATGTTTATAAAAAATGTTACATACAGCTCCTTTAAATGAGCTGTAACTTCTACAAGTTGATCAGCTGACCCGGCTGAAACTTGTTCATGTTTCAGCTTCATCTGTTCATTTGGCATCATTCCTCTTGATTCATTTTTTTAACTGATCTGTGTCTGATGTGGACGGACTGTGGAGCCGCGCGTGTTTTACACAGTTCAGCGGGGACACGCAGCGAGACATGCAGCACCGAGCTGCGCAGAGCGGAGCAGGGCGGGGGAGGAGGGGACAGCTGTCTGTGCCGGCTGCAGAGCAGGGGGAGAGAAGTTGAGACGCGCGCGCGTTGTTTTTAACATTTTAGCAGTAACTAATTAGCGTTTTACACCAGTAGACTGGTGGAGGGGAGGTGCGCAGTTGTCGGGTGTTAAGGGGCGGGGCGCCCTGACGTATTACGTCATGAAATTAGCATATCATGATATAAGGTTTTTGCCCGGGCAAGCTTTTTATACCGGTATTACCGGTAACGATATGATATGGCCCAGCCCTAGAGTGCTTCATAAACATTCACACAATTAGGAGATATGAGTTGTTTGAGCTTCAATAAATGTAATTTTTGTATTCTTAACATACCTACAAAAATCCTTCCGTAAAACACATTGAAAAGGACGGATAAAAGAGTACTGGGATGTTCTGAGAGTGAGTTTTTGCTTTAATTCACATCAAAAATGTAGTCAAGTGCTGAAAAAAGATGAAGAATAAAACAGATTTGTGTTAAGAAAAAGGAACAAATATGCTCAAAATAAACACTAAAACCTCCAGCAGATGTGCATCAAAACAATAACCCTTTATTGTGACTGACCAAATTTTCCCAACTATTGGAAACATTTTAAACATATTATTGACAACTTGGGCTACGTCTGTGTGTGTTCGTCTGAACGTCGAGCAGATCTGAGGGCTGTTTTTACTGTCGTGCTCCCATTTTACACGGTGCAGACTGGTGATTATCCCGCAGTGTGTAATTGTTGAGGATGCAGTGCGAAAAGCTGCGTTTGCATCAACGTCTCGCCCAGAAACAAACGTGGTAATGTGGGTCGCACACGTTAGCCTGTTAGCCTCATTCTGGCAATAAACTGAATGAAGATAAAGGAGGTGATCTTCCATTTTTTTCTACATACGTATGTCATCCTTCTTTCTTTCTCCTCTTTAAATACCATTCCGTCTCTTCTAGTTACCTTCACAATGTGTGTGTGTGTGTGTGTTTGGGACAGAAAATGACCGACATGTTTCTGGCTTTAATCTGCGCGCTGCAGCCTGGAAGGCTGAACAATGGAGGCCGTGCCTTGTTTCTGCTCACAGAGGTCGGCTGTCTGTCTCAGCACTGGCACTTCTGCATAAACACGCTCGTGGCTGGGTACACGCTGATGACCGTGCATATGAATGAGAGTCAGACGGTGTGTGTGTGTTTACCCATTTGCACTGGGCTGTCAGTGTGTCTCACTTTGATTATTTGACAGCCCCCCCCTTCTGAAAGCCTCCTTGTCTGTGATTTATGAGAGGAAGACGTGTCACGGGGTTGCACAAGGAGAGAAAACACACATCCGCACGCACAGCTTATCGTGGTGTTATTCTTCAGACGCACACACACACACAGACCACACTTCATTAACACTGTTTATTATATTGATGATCCACTGAGAGTGGCCTGCTGCATGTATTAGTCTGACGAACTATGTGTTTCACCTGTGCTCTCCTCCATATGTGCACGTCCACATGTGTGTATGTCACGGCTGTAAACGGATTGAAGGACATGCTCAGATGATTTCAGTCGTTGTATTTTGTCATGCGACAGGAATATTTAATCATAAGTACATGTTTCATGATGCTACGTGTAATTTACATGGTAGGTGTTATTACACAAGAAAAAGGTGGGGATAATCAATTTAAGATAGATACTGTATACAGTAGTCCCTCGTTACTTCACGTTTCGACTTTTGCAGACTCGCGCTTTCACATTTTTTCAAAAATTGTCAACTTTAATATTACTCACGTGATTGGGGACGGTACGAGATAAAAAGTTAACGAAAACAAAATATTTCGGACAGGCATCGCCATTTTGTAAGTTTTCTTTCAATAAGCCTAGGCTGTAATGCCAGTCAAAACAACTACAGGTAGTCCTCGAGTTACGTCGCAGTTCCGTTCCTACGGCCGTTAGCATGTCGAAAATCGCCGTAAGTCGGAAAACACCCGAGCCGCCACTTATGCACGTACATGTACGGTACTGTACAGTTACCAAGCACTTCGCCTATCCTAACACAGTACAAAAAACACATACAGTACATTTGGAGACATAATGAAGGAAAAAAATAGTTAATTTCTTACTGTTAGCTGGTGAAGCCTGTTAGCATGTTAGCTCGTTGCACGTCCGAGCTCTGCAGCTTCAAGCTGCTTCACGCGGTCCAAACTGTTTACAGGAAGGACCGTTAGCATGTTAGCTCCATACATTTGGAGCCATAATGAAGGGAAAAAGAGTTAATAACTTACTGGGCGTTTATCCGCGTTAGCATGTTAGCTCGGTGTTCCTGCGGTGAGCTGGTGGTGTTGGCCGGTGTGGTGGGATGTGGCGCGGCGGAGCGATCGGCGGCTGCTGCTCCGGGCCTGAGACGTCCACAGAGTTCACCGAGCGTTTCCAGCTCATTTATTCGTATGTGGCAACCTCTGATCGGACACATGGTCCTCCAAAGCCGGCAGTCGAGGCCGGAGCTAACCGGAGCTAACCGAAAGCTGGCGGACACCGCCGAAAACTGGCGGACACTGCTGAAAACGGTCGCAAACTGTGTAAATCGGCTTCTTGATAATTATGTAGGGTACTGTGTTAGATAGGCTAAGTGCTTGGTAAAATACAGTACTCTACGTACTGTATATGGTTCAGTAAGTATGTATGTTCCGACTTACGTCGAAATTCGCTTTACGACACCGCGCAGGAACGGAACTCCGTCGTAATTCGAGGACTACCTGTATTTACCGTATTTTTCTGGGGTACAAGTCACAGTTTTTTTTGGCATAATTTACATGCTTGCGACTCATAGAGTGAAGCAATGTATTTATGTTTTTTTTGTTTCTCATATTTATAACCCAATTTTAGCTGAGATCTGATGATTCATTCATTCTGACATGGAAAATATTAAACTCTACCATTTTCAGCCACTAAAGGGCCCTCGACTAGTATGGCAAACCAAGTGTCTCATTAATACCCACTTCTATTCTCTTGCCTTTAACACAGTGTGATTTGTTTTGATCCGCTCTGTAGTATACATTGTTTGCCATTTTAGTTAGTTTCTGTTGCTATTTGTATCTATATTTTTATTTTATATTTTTCCTGTTTGCTATGCTTGTTTGATTCTATTGTACAGCACGTTGGTTGGCCTTGTGTCTGTTTAAGTGCTCTATAAATTAAGTGGTATGGTATGGTATTAATAGGTAAAAGTGGCTATTAATGAGACATCTGACTTGCCATACCAAGCCACTTTCGTCTTGCTCCAGAACTCCAGGAGCAAACATCAAATCAGCTGCATTTCGCCACGCCGCCCAGGCAAAATGCAGCTGATTTGACCATTGAAGTGCATTTATTAAGAAAAAGTTCAACTGAGACACACCTTTTGCTATAAAGTTGAGCAAACAAATAATTGTTTTTAGGTGGTTATCTCATTAAATTTCGAAGAAATGCACAGCGAGTCACCCTCTGTGCGCTCCTGCTTCCATGTACTGGCTTAAGAAATGCAGCTGATTTGACCGTCAAAGTGCATTTATTAAGGAAAAGTTCGACTGAGACACACCTTTGCTATAATTTTGAGCAAACAAATAATTGTTTTTAAGTGTTAATCCTTTTAAATTTTTGTTAAAGTCCTTTACATGCGTCCGCATCCGCCATTTGACATCCAATCGATTTTTGGCACAACGGTCCACATTTCCGGGTTGTCAGTGGTGACGCATAATACATGCAACGTATACGGCGAAGCAACTATTTATCCCCGATGCATGCTCATCAACGTGTTTATGTTTTTTTCCACTTTATTAGATGAATTTGGACTGATGCGACCTATGTGGTGGTGCGACGTGTATGGCATAAAATACAGTAAATACTGTACAATAAATTTAAAATTTCGATTTTGCGTTTTTTCACCTATCACGGGGGTGAGTGGAACGTAACCCCCGTGATAATCGAGGGACTACTGTAGATCCATTTTGAAATAAGCTGGGACTGTTGTTGCTGTAAAAGTTAAAACCTTTCTCATTCTTTTTGATATCAAACATCTATATTTTTAGTTTCACATGGCATCATTTTGTTTTGCAAGATATGGGTTAGATCATCAGTTTAACAACCAAATAACAGCAAGGTGTGTTGTCATCATCTTGCTGAAATAAGCAAAGTCCTCCCTGAAAAAACAACATTCTGCATCACTGCACTGAAACCTGCGTGTCGTCGGTCAGCTTCCTGTGTGTTGAATGAAACAGAAACTTTTGTTTCTCTTCACTGTCGAGGATGCTGCGTCAGTAATTTTTAAAGGAAATGTCACGATTTGATTCATTGGGGTCACAAGTTTAAACTTCACCTTAGTCCCTAAATAAACTCGGCCATTGAAAAGTTTAAATGTGTTTGTTTTCTTTGTGTGGAAGAATTTGAATTTGTACCCGTAGACGTAGTTTGAAATACTGTTCATTTTGACAAATACATGTGTTTCTGAATCTAAGCAGATTCAGTTTTCTAGTCAGTTCAATGCCTGATTAATTGTCTTTTTATTTATAAAATTACACCAACAAAAACCATTTATCTCCCACTTTTCAAATTAAATTTATTTAAATAAGATTATTAATGTTTTTATTTTGTGATTTTTTTTTTAAATTCTGTAATTGCATGTATTTGATTTAGATAACTTCTTCACAGTTTCAGTAATCAACAAACAAAAAACAAACACAAAACCTCAACCTCAATGTATTTTTTATCAACAAAAACATTAAAGGTATTTTTTTTTTTTTTAAAGCTCTCAGGTCTTTTAGTTTTTTCAAATAAACAATTAACTTTTTTTTAAATAACTAATATTTTTTTACTTTATTTCAATAGAGTTTATTTATATAGTGCAAAGTCACAACAGAAGTCGTCTCAGGGCACTGAACAGAAACATTCACATGCATCATGCCTGCCATCGGGGTCCAGTTTCCAGCCCCCCTCCAGGCTCAGGCCTGTCATGGCGGCTGTCTCCATGATCCTCCATCTGCCTGCACGGACCAAACTCTATGGACCACTTTGGTTCTGCAGGGAAACCTTGGAAGTTCTCTGTCTGCTGGACCTGCTTCTGGACTGCAGTCTGTGAGGGCAGCTGCTGCGGTCCTTATTATCATCAAGCTGCTAACAAGACCTGCTAACAAGACCATGCCGCTAACAGAACAGAACCATGATGTTGAAAGAACGTCACTGCTAACCGAATCAAACTGTAGATATATTTCTTTTTCAACTTTGGCACCTTCTTTTTTAGTATTTTAGTAGTTTTTTTTATGTTTTCCTCAGTATGTTAGTAGTATTTTTTAATGTTTTTCTTAGTATGTTAGTAGTATATTTTAATATGTTTTTCTTAGTATGCTAGTAGTATATTTTAATATGTTTTTCTTAGTATGCTAGTAGTATATTTTAATATGTTTTTCTTAGTATGCTAGTAGTATATTTTCTTGTAGTTTTTTTTTTTTGCGAGTCGAGATGGTTCTTCTCGTCCTGAGCATTGCATTACATTGTTGACCTTGTGTTAATTTTAAATCTAACTTACATAAAAAGTTGTTAATGTTATTTATCTAAAGAGCCAATATATTTTTAAATCGGAAATCTGATCGTCTATCTGATCATCTATCTGATCATCTATCTCGGGGATATGTTTTCATGACTCAATGAGAGTACAGTAGGTACCTCATTGGTCAATAGGGTGACATCCGGTCACATAGTAACAGAGTGGAATTATGGGTATTTACCATAGTAGCAAAATTGGAGGATGAGTCGCTGTGGCGACCCTTAAGATCCTTAAATCCTTAAATCCTAGATGTTATTACTGTTTTTCTCTTGCATTTGTTGTTGGATGTAACTGGGACCCTGTGTACATAATCTCGTTTTCATCCCATGTACCACATGCGGTGCAAATGACAATAAAGACTCTCTGACTCTGACTCTAAGAGGGGAAAGCCGAAAGAAGAAAAAGACCGTAGTAGCAAAATTGGAACCATGAGTGAGAGGCACCTGTCATGAGTACCTGTGGCATTCATGTTGTCTGTGTCACAAAAGCCTAACCCCCAGAGGGGTAGGTGCTGGGCAGCTACATGAGTGCCCAGGTGTGACAAGTCAAAGGAAAATGTCATTCAGCAACAAGAAGCTTGGCAGCCCATCAAAATAAAATATAAAATAAAATATTAATAGAAAAATACATAAATTAGCTGCCTCGGTGTATAAGCTGCAGAGTCCAAGGTGTGAGAAAAAAAAACAGCAGCTTATACACCGGCAATTACGGTAATATAATATAATAATAATAATAATGTCACATTTGTCATCTGTGTATGTTTCCATACAAGACAAAATTAGTCTCTGAATTTAACCCAACCACCACCAGGTGGGGCAGTGGGCAGCTATTGAAAGCACCCGGGGGGCAATTGGGGATTAGGTGTGCCGCCCATAGACACCACAAGGTATGACTGGGGTTTGAACCTGGGTCCTTTGTGTACATTGAACAAAATAAGCAAACTATTCAATAAGATTAAAGTTACAGGATATGAAACACTAATTCTGTGTGTTTAATGTACCGTAATGTAGAAATAAAACTATATATATATATTTTTTTTTAATTATAGGGAAAATTAGGATTTCTCTTTTTATGCAATTAGTCAAACTCATTTATTGGGTCCCAACATTTCTGTTAGTACCATCGAATGATCTGTTTGTGAGCACAGTAAAAGGCTTTAACTTGCAATGTACAGTATTTCATTTCATGCAGAAAATCATGTAATAGAGAATTTAAAAAAAACAGCATCTAGATGTTAATTTAAACAATGGCACAAAAAGAAGTTTGGAGTGCCCTCCTCCTGTTGATTGTTTGACCTATTTGAATCGATCTGTTTACACCCTGTTTACACCCTCTTTACACGAGAAGCGCATGCGAGTAAAGAGGTGAAAAACACACACTAAACACCCTCCCAACACACACCTCTCTGGTCTCTGCACGCCCTGCGTGTTTGGACCGAGTCCACACACACATCTGCACCCAGATACACAAACACCGCCTCCCAGCAGGAAGAATGGGCCTTTTTGAGCCCCAGTGATGGAAACTCAATCATCTCTGCTGCAGCTAAATGAAATGATGTGCATGTAAGCTGTCACTGTGATTAATCCACTGCAACTTGTTCGCTCTTTAAGTCACCGCACATCAAAACAGGAGAAGCAGCGCTCATCCAGCTGTGTAACCTCAGTAAAGATGGAGTTTGTTCTGCGCCGCAGAGGAGAGTAAACCAGATTTTTCCATTATTTAATCTGGGAGATGCTTTACATCCAGACATCACAAGGATTTCTGGGACAGCAGCAGAGATGAACAGGCTCACAGCCGTGAGTGTGCACAAGCGTGCACACTCTAATCTGTGCACCCCGTCCACCTGTGTGCAATTAGCAGCAGGCATTTCCCGTCAGCGGGGGCTGTGCAGTGCCAGACAGGCTGCATGGGAATCCAGCGCCCCCGGCCCTAACCCAGATTTCCCACTGGGGCCGGCGCAAGACAGGCAGCACACACAACGCTGCACAGAGCACGGTGATGGGTGGCTGCTGCAGGTCGCCATGGAAACCAGACAGTGTGTGTGATGATGAGTAACAAAGCGGCATTGACCTACGAGCCGTGTGCACGAGCAACCCCACTGCTGATTCACATGTGTACGTGTTCGAGAACGAGGATCTGATGACGACTAAAGCACAAACCAACAGCAGACGACGAGTTGTTTCATCTTCGAAAAAAGAGTTTAGGCAGTCGGGAGTCGAACCGACCACCAGAGGCTGCTCCTTCTCTGATTAAAAGGAGGACGGGTTTATTACTCATTCATTTAGCTTTAATTCAGTATACGTGTAAATGTGAGAAGAAGGGCCGCACTTTAATAGTTGCGGTTTCCATCTCTGTAGTTTATGATTACATGACTTTTACATATCAGAACATAATAAAAGATCTGATCTTTACTGGCTTCTAAAATTATTCAAATCTAACCTCAAGTGTACAAAAAACTAGGCATGTAACGGTTGTAGTTGGTGTACCGAACCGAAAAGGTACGGAGGTGGACCGAACCGAACGTGCTGTACCGAAACGGTTATTTTTTCACTCATTGAATGTTAATATGTGCGCCGCGGAACAAAATTTCCTGGGCGCGTTTCAGCACGGAGCTATTATCTCGCAGCACGCGCAGCATTAGCCGTTAGCTTCTCGCTGCGGTTTCCTGTTTGTTAACGTTATGGTTTTCTTGTTAAAAGACGAGCGCACAAAGCTGTGTGTGTGGACGTTTTTTCATGAAGACTGGATCTGCAGCAGCAACACGTCTAACGTGAACGCGCTGGAAACTACGTCATCAGAACGTGAACGAGCTGTTACAAAGTACGCTAACCACACAGCTGCATTTAAACAACTTCTACAAAGTGCGCTAACAACACAGCTGCATTTAAACAACTTCATCAGGTAATTTAGATGGGTCCAGATCAATAACACAAACTGTATGAGTTTTTAAAGCTCTGAATCTAAGTCTGAAAGTTTTTAATGCACAGTTGATCCTTGCTATGAGACATCCATCACGTCAACACTTAAGTCAAAAAGTTCAGCTCTTTATGAAAAAACTAAAACTGATGGTCAACAAGTCCTGGAGCTGATTTAAACCCTGCCCTGATGATGAGTGAGATATTCAACCGTTCAAGAGGTATTGTTATTTTATTATATATTATTTTTTGCTTTGTTTTGTTTTATTTTTTGAATGTCCAGAGGACCAGACTTAGCTTTTTTTAGATTTTTCTACCTGGATTATTGAGCATGCATCAGAGTATTATAATTGTAATAGATTAATAATAGTAATAAATGTAGAGTAAGGTATTTAAACACTTACTGATTTACTATTATTGTAGATGCGCAGTTTAGCAGACTTTAATCTTGCACAAACTGCCACCAAAGAGCGAGTTCTTCCTTTTTCCGATACTAAGTTGTTTTTACTGTGATTAGACAAGAAATGTAATTTCACGCTTAGACTTCAATTTATATTGGTCTACCAAAAATATAGACCTTTTATTGAAACTATCACAAGAATTACATTAAAACATTTGTATCGATATTAGCTCTGATTTAATAACTACGTTGACAAGAATTCAAATTAAAACAAACAGACAGTTGGACCTTTCTGTTGGCACATTACTTAAAGTTTACCATGATGAAAATAAACATAAGGAGGAGTTTAAGGAGGAAAGATAAAAGATTGAAATGAAATGGTTGAATCTTATCTTGAGATGTTTAACCAGTGATAGCACCCTCTGCTCGGTTTCGGCTGGACGTCCGTCCCGTGATGAAACACTTTTACCTTCGTGAAGATGATCCTGTCTCAACTCCGGTAAATTAGTCAAGCCAGACGCGCAGGCTGCTGCGTTTTACAGGCGACCACTTTCATCTTGCCACGGTCTCGTGAAGTCTGCGTCGGCCTCCCAGAGTGATGCCTGGTTCTGGTTTTGTTCAAGATAACTTCAGAAAGAGTGTCACCGCTTGGAGCTGTGACACTCGAAGTGGTTCACAGCTGACGTGCTGTTTGAACCTTTGCTGAAGACGTGGGCCTTTGGTGCCTGGCCGGAACGTACATCAGCTTGGAGAAAAACGTCCGTGCGTCTTCCCTTCTCCCTCAGAACTCTAAAACTCTGTGAGTGCTGAGAACTGAGTCCCAGCACGGAGACAAAACAAAAGGCAGGTGTGAAAACAGAGCACTCTCTGTTTAAGCACAGATGAATTGTTTTTAGAACGGACGGGAGACCGAAGATTAAGTTATGTCT
>JBBPBX010066501.1:0-19650 GCA_038048925.1 Garcialebias charrua | reverse complement strand
TTCCATCGTATCCATAGGTTTGAAATGATGAGCTTTGTTTTCATGGACACAAGCGATCATGTGATGACATGAGGTCAACCAAAGTACGGAGTGACAAAAAGATAGAGGCTATGGGATGTTTCTAGCAGAACAACGTTCACATCGCTTATTGCTTCATGGCCTCGTTGGCGCAGTAGGCAGCGCGTCAGTCTCATAATCTGAAGGTCGTGAGTTCAACCCTCACACGGGGCATGTGCACATTTTCAACTTGTGCTAGTCATCTCATTATGCTACCACAAAATGTGGCCATGTTCTCACATGGCTCTCAACATGCCTATCTTCCTCCATTTCACTCACGTTAAATAGAGCTCAACAAAAATAAATACATTTTGCTACAAGACAACTTTGCAGAATTAACATATTGACATTCTCATGTCGCTATAGGCCTTTGGAATGGAAAAAAATGACTATTATGCAGCTCCCCTTCTATTTCGCATTACCTGATCATTGACTTATCGGGGAATCAGACTTGTCCACGATGGCTTACGCGTGTTTGTCAAACATACAGTTCTGCACCTTCTCCTTATGTGGGCTTGAATCACAACATTTTCTGCCATGGTTTAATGCGATGATTAACATGCTGTAAAGGGCTAGTGGCGCAATGGATAACGCGTCTGACTACGGATCAGAAGATTCTAGGTTCAACTCCTGGCTAGCTCGACATCATTATTGCATCCATACACATTACCTTTGTGTGTCCTGCAAATTGTGACTGCATTTAAGTCATAATCAACTTTATGTCCATGGAAAAAGTGTGCTCTCCTAACATTCTCTCGGGATCTTGTAGAACTTCCAAATGGCAACCGTAGCATGGGAACCAACCTTGTTTTATTTCACCTGTGCCATCATTTTTTTCACTTGAACTGTATGATCCAAAAAGCTTGCATCTTGGTCAGCTATGTAAACAACTGACCCATGACTATGAGGCATACAATGTTTAGCAGCATCAATGATCCACGTGTGATCTGAGTGGCAGTGTGCCTAACTAGTTACAAATGTCCTAGACCCCCAAATAAAAATGTGACAGAAGTGAAGCAGTCTTTAAAAACTGTGGAACAACTTTGAAGAGTTTTCCTTGTATCCAAGATTCTGGTCCTAACAGTATCAAATATGCCACATTAAAATTATAGGTCTTGAGAAACAGAGCAAAAACTTTTTTTATAACGATTGGTAGACTCAACAAGGGTCAGGTTATGTAATGTTTTTCTCTATCTTTGTAGTTTCTTGCTGCTTTACTACAACACAACGTTGACATGGATGGACATGCATTGCCATGCTAGATCCGATGAAATTGCCTCTATTGCCAATATTATTTTTAAACTACTAATGAAATCTCTGTCACAGACAAAGTATTAAGATACGCAGAGCTCTTAAATGTTATGAAATACTTACATTATTGAAGAAAAGAGAATGGACATGACTCAGTGGAATTAAGGTCCTGCAACTCCTGTTGGAATGTGGATAAAACCAAATGTGTGTAGATTTTTTGAAGTCCCATAAGCTCCTCCAGTGCATCCCTTGATTAGCATTTCCAAAAACACTGATGGAAAAATACACCCCTGTAAAAGACACTGGTAGAGATCTGTGAGATTCCATCGTATCCATAGGTTTGAAATGATGAGCTTTGTTTTCATGGACACAAGCGATCATGTGATGACATGAGGTCAACCAAAGTACGGAGTGACAAAAAGATAGGCTATGGGATGTTTCTAGCAGAACAACGTTCACATCGCTTATTGCTTCATGGCCTCGTTGGCGCAGTAGGCAGCGCGTCAGTCTCATAATCTGAAGGTCGTGAGTTCAACCCTCACACGGGGCATGTGCACATTTTCAACTTGTGCTAGTCATCTCATTATGCTACCACAAAATGTGGCCATGTTCTCACTTCTCACATGGCTCTCAACATGCCTATCTTCCTCCATTTCACTCACGTTAAATAGAGCTCAACAAAATCAAATACATTTTGCTACAAGACAACTTTGCAGAATTAACATATTGACATTCTCATGTCGCTATAGGCCTTTGGAATGGAAAAAAATGACTATTATGCAGCTCCCCTTCTATTTCGCATTACCTGATAATTGACTTATCGGGGAATCAGACTTGTCCACGATGGCTTACGCGTGTTTGTCAAACATACAGTTCTGCACCTTCTCCTTATGTGGGCTTGAATCACAACATTTTCTGCCATGGTTTAATGCGATGATTAACATGCTGTAAAGGGCTAGTGGCGCAATGGATAACGCGTCTGACTACGGATCAGAAGATTCTAGGTTCAACTCCTGGCTAGCTCGACATCATTATTGCATCCATACACATTACCTTTGTGTGTCCTGCAAATTGTGACTGCATTTAAGTCATAATCAACTTTAAGTCCATGGAAAAAGTGTGCTCTCCTAACATTCTCTCGGGATCTTGTAGAACTTCCAAATGGCAACCGTAGCATGGGAACCAACCTTGTTTTATTTCACATGTGCCATCATTTTTTTCACTTGAACTGTATGATCCAAAAAGCTTGCATCTTGGTCAGCTATGTAAACAACTGACCCATGACTATGAGGCATACAATGTTTAGCAACATCAATGATCCACGTGTGATCTGAGTGGCAGTGTGCCTAACTAGTTACAAATGTCCTAGACCCCCAAATAAAAATGTGACAGAAGTGAAGCAGTCTTTAAAAACTGTGGAACAACTTTGAAGAGTTTTCCTTGTATCCAAGATTATGGTCCTAACAGTATCAAATATGCCACATTAAAATTATAGGTCTTGAGAAACAGAGCAAAAACTTTTTTTATAACGATTGGTAGACTCAACAAGGGTCAGGTTTTGTAATGTTTTTCTCTATCTTTGTAGTTTCTTGCTGCTTTACTACAACACAACGTTGACATGGATGGACATGCATTGCCATGCTAGATCCGATGATAATGCCTCTATTGCCAATATTATTTTTAAACTACTAATGAAATCTCTGTCACAGACAAAGTATTAAGATACGCAGAGCTCTTAAATGTTATGAAATACTTACATTATTGAAGAAAAGAGAATGGACATGACTCAGTGGAATTAAGGTCCTGCAACTCCTGTTGGAATGTGGATAAAACCAAATGTGTGTAGATTTTTTGAAGTCCCATAAGCTCCTCCAGTGCATCCCTTGATTAGCATTTCCAAAAACACTGATGGAAAAATACACCCCTGTAAAAGACACTGGTAGAGATCTGTGAGATTCCATCGTATCCATAGGTTTGAAATGATGAGCTTTGTTTTCATGGACACAAGCGATCATGTGATGACATGAGGTCAACCAAAGTACGGAGTGACAAAAAGATAGAGGCTATGGGATGTTTCTAGCAGAACAACGTTCACATCGCTTATTGCTTCATGGCCTCGTTGGCGCAGTAGGCAGCGCGTCAGTCTCATAATCTGAAGGTCGTGAGTTCAACCCTCACACGGGGCATGTGCACATTTTCAGCTTGTGCTAGTCATCTCATTATGCTACCACAAAATGTGGCCATGTTCTCACATGGCTCTCAACATGCCTATCTTCCTCCATTTCACTCACGTTAAATAGAGCTCAACAAAATCAAATACATTTTGCTACAAGACAACTTTGCAGAATTAACATATTGACATTCTCATGTCGCTATAGGCCTTTGGAATGGAAAAAAATGACTATTATGCAGCTCCCCTTCTATTTCGCATTACCTGATCATTGACTTATCGGGGAATCAGACTTGTCCACGATGGCTTACGCGTGTTTGTCAAACATACAGTTCTGCACCTTCTCCTTATGTGGGCTTGAATCACAACATTTTCTGCCATGGTTTAATGCGATGATTAACATGCTGTAAAGGGCTAGTGGCGCAATGGATAACGCGTCTGACTACGGATCAGAAGATTCTAGGTTCAACTCCTGGCTAGCTCGACATCATTATTGCATCCATACACATTACCTTTGTGTGTCTGCAAATTGTGACTGCATTTAAGTCATAATCAACTTTAAGTCCATGGAAAAAGTGTGCTCTCCTAACATTCTCTCGGGATCTTGTAGAACTTCCAAATGGCAACCTTAGCATTGGAACCCACCTTGTTTTATTTCACCTGTGCCATCATTTTTTTCACTTGATCCAAATGATCCAAAAAGCTTGCATCCTGGTCAGCTATGTAAACAACTGACCCATGACTATGAGGCATACAATGTTTAGCAACATCAATGATCCACGTGTGATCTGAGTGGCAGTGTGCCTAACTAGTTACAAATGTCCTAGACCCCCAAATAAAAATGTGACAGAAGTGAAGCAGTCTTTAAAAACTGTGGAACAACTTTGAAGAGTTTTCCTTGTATCCAAGATTCTGGTCCTAACAGTATCAAATATGCCACATTAAAATTATAGGTCTTGAGAAACAGAGCAAAAACTTTTTTTATAACGATTGGTAGACTCAACAAGGGTCAGGTTTTGTAATGTTTTTCTCTATCTTTGTAGTTTCTTGCTGCTTTACTACAACACAACGTTGACATGGATGGACATGCATTGCCATGCTAGATCCGATGATAATGCCTCTATTGCCAATATTATTTTTAAACTACTAATGAAATCTCTGTCACAGACAAAGTATTAAGATACGCAGAGCTCTTAAATGTTATGAAATACTTACATTATTGAAGAAAAGAGAATGGACATGACTCAGTGGAATTAAGGTCCTGCAACTCCTGTTGGAATGTGGATAAAACCAAATGTGTGTAGATTTTTTGAAGTCCCATAAGCTCCTCCAGTGCATCCCTTGATTAGCATTTCCAAAAACACTGATGGAAAAATACACCCCTGTAAAAGACACTGGTAGAGATCTGTGAGATTCCATCGTATCCATAGGTTTGAAATGATGAGCTTTGTTTTCATGGACACAAGCGATCATGTGATGACATGAGGTCAACCAAAGTACGGAGTGACAAAAAGATAGGCTATGGGATGTTTCTAGCAGAACAACGTTCGCATCGCTTATACTTCATGGCCTCGTTGGCGCCCCAAGCCGCTCATGAGTCTAGGTAAATCTTGGATATGACAACCAATCAAATTCCTCATTCGTCCAAGGTTCATCCAAGATTCTCAGTACCTCGAGCCAATCAGCGCACCCCATTTCTCCGCCTTCCGCTAGCGACTTCCGCTAGCGACGTCACTTCCGCTAGCTAGCTAGTTAGCTTTCATTCAAAACAACAGCAGCAGCGACAACAGAAAACAAATTCACGATTTTGTTTTCGTGTTGGAGGAATATACATTATAGTTAGCTGTCGATAGCCTGCTCCCGTTAAACAAGAGGGATTTCTAATCGATCCGTTTTTTCTGTCGACTTAAAAAAACAATCTTACAGTAAGTATCATTCATATTTTCTGAAAACAAACGTCGTATTTTTTGTTTATTTCACGTCACCTAAAAATAATAATGTAGACCATAGATTAAATAAAAAATTGTGGCATTATGATGTCACGTTGTTTGATCAAACTTTAATGACACATTTTACTTTAAAGTATAGTAGTAACCTATTAATATGGATGGATGGATGGATGGATGGATGGATGAATAGATAGATAGATAGATAGATAGATAGATAGATGATAGATGGATGGATGGATGGATGAATATATAGATAATTGACTGTAATCATTAACTGTATAAAGTACATCAATTCTTTGTTTTGTTTCATTCTCCTCTTTTCTGATGTTATGTTCAGATGAGCTCCCAGCCAAAGATCCATAAAGGTCTGGGAGATGAGGAGTGGATGTGACCAGCCCTGAGGCAGAACAAATGGCACAATCTCTATCAGAAGGTAAAGTGAAGCCACTATAAACAAAAAAGAGACATGAGTAATTGTCATAATAATAATAATAATATGATGCTGCACTGTTTCAGATAGAAAAATGCCCCATGCAAGCACGAGGTCAGACCACCCTGTTTGGAGAGTCTGTGACCTGTGACTGTGGCTTTCACTCTGCTAAGGTAAACTGGTTTAAAATAAAATCTGATTACAATCACTTATGAGTCATTTTACTGCTATGTTTGGTGAATGATGCTTTTATACTTAGAATATATATGTTTTTGTAGCCTAGTAGTAGGAAGATGAAGAGGCTGTGAACTTACTGGTATCAGGACTTCAAGATGATGCCCTTTTCTCTGTGACCTCACAGCTTGATGCCTCCACCCATCCTGCTCCCTCATCCATCCTGCTCCCTTCATCCAGCCAGATCCCTCCACCCAGGCAGCTGCCGCCTCACATCCTGCTACCATCTTTCCTCCTGCTTTCATGGGTCGCCTCAGCAGGTGCATTTTCATGTGGGACAACGAGAATCTGACCGCCTTAAAGAGGGCCAAGCGTGCAGAGCTAGAAGCGGACAACAGAAGTCCTTCAGAGGCAGATGTAAACCGTTCCATCACTCAAAGTGAACTAGCCCTACACTGCAAAAGAACCACTCGTGGAACCAGAGACACCCTGACCCTAATTGAGAGTCTGATCCAGGCCTTTGAAGGGGACAATGGGCGTGACACACTTGGAGTGCCACTCATCAACTCCGCTCGGATGAGGGAAATCCAAACATCTCAGCAGAAGCACATCGCATGTATCCAGGATCCTCCAGGTGTCCAGCTTTATTTACAGACAGGAACGGTTGTGAAGGGGGGCCACCGTCTGCCAACTTACCGCTGTGCCAGAGGGTCAACATCACTGGAGTCATTTCATCTGCACCAGAATCGATTCATCCCTGGTAATTAGAAATTCATTCAAATCCAGCAATTACACTTTCTAAATCAGTTAACAGTTCTGACATTGGAATAAATCTAAAGATATTAATTCACATATGTTGTGTTTTCCTTCTGAATTAACTTCACAGGTACACTGGCAAGTGATGTTTTCTACCAGGCCTATCTTTTGGACGGATTGTCAAGGTGGAATGAAGACCGAGCTGTGGCAGCGACAACAAGTGAGCAGCAGCCAACCACGTACAACAATCTACTTCGTTATGCTGCTAACACGCTTTCAGAGAAGATTACGGGCACCAAGATGCTTCATTATGTCGTGCCAAGAAAATACACTGGTAAAGATACTTTATTGTATTTAATTTTGTTTAATTTTTTTATGGACTACAGCAAAAATTATTTACTGATTACATTTTGGATTTGGCAGGTGAACTTATAGGAGTAGAATACCTATACCAGCAAACTGGTAAAGTTCTTCAGGATTACAAAGTGGCTATTGAAGAATCAGAGACCACAGATGTCGAGGTGGATGAAGGTTTTGCTGAAGCTGAGGAGGAAGAGGTTCTTGATATGACTTTGGCCACCATTGAGACAGAGCAAAGTGATGCTGCCTTTCAGTCATCCACATCACCAGCAGCAGCATCCAGCTCCACAGCTGGCAGACTTGTGCCACCTCCATCTCCAGCAGCAGCATCCAGCTCCACACCTGCCAGACTTGTGCCACCTCCAGCAGCAGCAGCAGCATCCAGCTCCACAGCTGGCAGACTTGTGCCACCTCCATCTCCAGCAGCAGCATCCAGCTCCACAGCTGCTTCATCTGTTACTTCAGATACAAGCTGCTGTGAGTTTGGTTAATTAGTTAAATGATTTTAGTTTTTCTTTTTGCAGCAACTCTAAAAATACACTTGCAATGAAAATGTGATGTATCTGAATGTATTTAAATTGTATTTGTATTACATCTTTTATAAATGTATTATAATTGTATTTGTCTCCACAGTACCTGTACTCCAGCTTTTAGCAGACACAAGGACTGAAACAACTGAGGAGTCCTCAATGCATGATGTAAGAAATGTTTTCTCATGAATTAACAGTGTGTAGTAGGACTGCTGTGTCAACAGCACTTAATGCTCTTTCTTTTTTAGACATCAGTTGGTCCTGATAATATTGAGGGATATGGAGCAGTGCAGGATTTGGCAGATTTCTTGGTCACCCTTAAGGATCATCGTCTTGCCTTGTCTGAAGAAGAGTGCTGTCAAATCATTACCCTCTGGGAAGCCTTGGGTGAATTTGACAAGAAAAAGACAGTATATCCTTCTCGTCATCAAAGCAGTCTAAAAAAGGGACGATTCAGGGCCACCAAGAAGATTGTCGTGCCAGGTGTGGAGAGCACTAAACGGTATGTTAAAATACACATACAAGACTTTTACTGTTCAAAATAACTGTAAAATAACTGAAAGACCCACATCAAAGACAATCTTAATTGAAGTGAATACTATGCAGTTTATTGTCCTTTTTTAGGTGTTTCATTGGGGCTCACAGTCCTGCACAGTGGCCAGACTGCAACAGAGTTGTGGAGGCCATCTGCGCAACACTCTGCACCCTCTACAAAAATGGTGCACGCTGTGATGGGCAGAAAGTGTCAAGGTTTGCAATGGTGGCACGTGTTTACAACCACATCCGGGAGTGCATTATTACTAATGCAAAGTTGATGAATGAGACCACCCTCCAGCTGCCAGAAGTGAATGCTGCCACAACTGCACAATGGTACAAAAGACAGATTTCAGAAATGTGTTCACATAAATTTCTTTATTTTAACTTCTTTATTTTATGTTTCCACAGGTACAGCAGGCGTTACAGATCACTGGAGAAGAACATCTTGATGCGGGGTGTCCGAGCTCCAGATCCACCCATGGCTGCACCACAGATACATGTACTTCCCGAAGCTCTGCAGAAAAAAGAGAGTCTGCATTTAGAGACTGTGACTGAGCCTCATCGTTTTATCCTGCCGCCCAACACTGCTGGAGAAGCAAAGCTGAAAAAGCGTAAACTGACACCAATAGCCCAGGCTCCCCTGCCCTTTCAGCAGGCTTTATTCTCAGCAGCTCCACATGCCCCTTATATTCTGCCATCAGTTCAGTTTCCAGGTGTGTCTGCCCCCCCACAGGTGATGTTTACTCCTGGACTCTCGCAAACGGTTACCGTCAACCTCCCAATAACTTTTGCAGTCCCACTCTCAGCCCAGACACAAAGAAAAGACGAGGAAAAGTTAAGTGGAACAGGAAAACGTAAATACGTTAAAAAAACTGATGTAATCATTTGCAGCAAGTGTAAGGAAGACAGAAAGCCTGACTCACACAAACAGTACTTTGGAAACTGGTACTGCCAAAAATCTGCAACTCAGTCTTATGATGACTGGAGGGCAGAGCTACAGAAGCGAGGTTACAAAAAGAAAAAAAGTGGGAACGATGAGCCTCCAGCCTCTTAAATTGTTGCGATTAGTAACACGTGTACAGTATTATGTGTATTGTTTTACTATTCCAGGTACAAGACAAACATTATTATATAAAACATTCATACTGACTGACCATAACATATTTAAAACCTATATAAGAGTTAACAATATATATATCTAAATCTATGTATATTCTATATTATAGTTATTGTTATTTGATATGTTTATACTGACATATTTTATTTTTTCACAACAATTTATGTTTATATTTTAATGTATGTTTTTGTTGTTAATATTTTGTCTTTGAAAGTTGTTGTTGTTGTTGTTGTTGTTGTTGTTGTTGTTCAATTATAAATGATGATGGATATGACCGTTTTTTTCTTGATGTTCTTAACGCTGCAATAAAAGTGTTGCATTCAATGCCCTTGTGTACTCTGTATTTAGTATTTCAATTTGTTTATTACTGTAAATATTAAGTAATTAGATTAACATTTAGAATATTTACAATTGAGTATATAAGCTAATATAAAGAATCAGTCAAAACGTTGAAGAAAATTCATAGATAACACCTAGATTTCACGTTTGTTTACAAATAATAATTTAGAAATTACTTATACCGGAAATGACGTAGGAGCGCACCGGTCTCGAGCGCCTAGTAAACAGGAAATGACGTTCTCGGCAGCAGAAGCGCACCTTCTGTTTAGAACAACAAACGCATACTTAAAGCACATATTTGCTAACATTTCTACAACTAAAAGTGCCAGTAACTAAGATTAATCACGGAGGGATGACATCGCTGGGAAAACGTCCCGTCGGGACCGGGGATCGAACCCGCGTTTGGCAGGTATATGATGGATGTTTACCTCGTCTAACGCGCGCAATCCTTGGCGCAGTAGGCAGCGTGTCAGTCTCATAATCTGACGGTCGTGAGTTCAACCCTCACACGGGGCACGTGCACATTTTCAACTTGTGCTAGTCATCTCATTATGCTACCACAAAATGTGGCCATGTTCTCACATGGCTCTCAACATGCCTATCTTCCTCCATTTCACTCACGTTAAATAGAGCTCAACAAAATCAAATACATTTTGCTACAAGACAACTTTGCAGAATTAACATATTGACATTCTCATGTCGCTATAGGCCTTTGGAATGGAAAAAAATGACTATTATGCAGCTCCCCTTCTATTTCGCATTACCTGATCATTGACTTATCGGGGAATCAGACTTGTCCACGATGGCTTACGCGTGTTTGTCAAACATACAGTTCTGCACCTTCTCCTTATGTGGGCTTGAATCACAACATTTTCTGCCATGGTTTAATGCGATGATTAACGTGCTGTAAAGGGCTAGTGGCGCAATGGATAACGCGTTTGACTACGTATCAGAAGATTCTAGGTTCAACTCCTGGCTAGCTCAAGATCATTATTGCATCCATACACATTACCTTTGTGTGTTCTGCAAATTGTGACTGCATTTAAGTCATAATCAACTTTAAGTCCATGGAAAAAGTGTGCTCTCCTAACATTCTCTCGGGATCTTGTAGAACTTCCAAATGGCAACCTTAGCATTGGAACCCACCTTGTTTTATTTCACCTGTGCCATCATTTTTTTCACTTGATCCAAATGATCCAAAAAGCTTGCATCCTGGTCAGCTATGTAAACAACTGACCCATGACTATGAGGCATACAATGTTTAGCAGCATCAATGATCCACGTGTGATCTGAGTGGCAGTGTGCCTAACTAGTTACAAATGTCCTAGACCCCCAAATAAAAATGTGACAGAAGTGAAGCAGTCTTTAAAAACTGTGGAACAACTTTGAAGAGTTTTCCTTGTATCCAAGATTCTGGTCCTAACAGTATCAAATATGCCACATTAAAATTATAGGTCTTGAGAAACAGAGCAAAAACTTTTTTTATAACGATTGGTAGACTCAACAAGGGTCAGGTTTTGTAATGTTTTTCTCTATCTTTGTAGTTTCTTGCTGCTTTACTACAACACAACGTTGACATGGATGGACATGCATTGCCATGCTAGATCCGATGATAATGCCTCTATTGCCAATATTATTTTTAAACTACTAATGAAATCTCTGTCACAGACAAAGTATTAAGATACGCAGAGCTCTTAAATGTTATGAAATACTTACATTATTGAAGAAAAGAGAATGGACATGACTCAGTGGAATTAAGGTCCTGCAACTCCTGTTGGAATGTGGATAAAACCAAATGTGTGTAGATTTTTTGAAGTCCCATAAGCTCCTCCAGTGCATCCCTTGATTAGCATTTCCAAAAACACTGATGGAAAAATACACCCCTGTAAAAGACACTGGTAGAGATCTGTGAGATTCCATCGTATCCATAGGTTTGAAATGATGAGCTTTGTTTTCATGGACACAAGCGATCATGTGATGACATGAGGTCAACCAAAGTACGGAGTGACAAAAAGATAGGCTATGGGATGTTTCTAGCAGAACAACGTTCACATCGCTTATTGCTTCATGGCCTCGTTGGCGCAGTAGGCAGCGCGTCAGTCTCATAATCTGAAGGTCGTGAGTTCAACCCTCACACGGGGCATGTGCACATTTTCAACTTGTGCTAGTCATCTCATTATGCTACCACAAAATGTGGCCATGTTCTCACATGGCTCTCAACATGCCTATCTTCCTCCATTTCACTCACGTTAAATAGAGCTCAACAAAAATAAATACATTTTGCTACAAGACAACTTTGCAGAATTAACATATTGACATTCTCATGTCGCTATAGGCCTTTGGAATGGAAAAAAATGACTATTATGCAGCTCCCCTTCTATTTCGCATTACCTGATCATTGACTTATCGGGGAATCAGACTTGTCCACGATGGCTTACGCGTGTTTGTCAAACATACAGTTCTGCACCTTCTCCTTATGTGGGCTTGAATCACAACATTTTCTGCCATGGTTTAATGCGATGATTAACATGCTGTAAAGGGCTAGTGGCGCAATGGATAACGCGTCTGACTACGGATCAGAAGATTCTAGGTTCAACTCCTGGCTAGCTCGACATCATTATTGCATCCATACACATTACCTTTGTGTGTCCTGCAAATTGTGACTGCATTTAAGTCATAATCAACTTTATGTCCATGGAAAAAGTGTGCTCTCCTAACATTCTCTCGGGATCTTGTAGAACTTCCAAATGGCAACCGTAGCATGGGAACCAACCTTGTTTTATTTCACCTGTGCCATCATTTTTTTCACTTGAACTGTATGATCCAAAAAGCTTGCATCTTGGTCAGCTATGTAAACAACTGACCCATGACTATGAGGCATACAATGTTTAGCAGCATCAATGATCCACGTGTGATCTGAGTGGCAGTGTGCCTAACTAGTTACAAATGTCCTAGACCCCCAAATAAAAATGTGACAGAAGTGAAGCAGTCTTTAAAAACTGTGGAACAACTTTGAAGAGTTTTCCTTGTATCCAAGATTCTGGTCCTAACAGTATCAAATATGCCACATTAAAATTATAGGTCTTGAGAAACAGAGCAAAAACTTTTTTTATAACGATTGGTAGACTCAACAAGGGTCAGGTTATGTAATGTTTTTCTCTATCTTTGTAGTTTCTTGCTGCTTTACTACAACACAACGTTGACATGGATGGACATGCATTGCCATGCTAGATCCGATGAAATTGCCTCTATTGCCAATATTATTTTTAAACTACTAATGAAATCTCTGTCACAGACAAAGTATTAAGATACGCAGAGCTCTTAAATGTTATGAAATACTTACATTATTGAAGAAAAGAGAATGGACATGACTCAGTGGAATTAAGGTCCTGCAACTCCTGTTGGAATGTGGATAAAACCAAATGTGTGTAGATTTTTTGAAGTCCCATAAGCTCCTCCAGTGCATCCCTTGATTAGCATTTCCAAAAACACTGATGGAAAAATACACCCCTGTAAAAGACACTGGTAGAGATCTGTGAGATTCCATCGTATCCATAGGTTTGAAATGATGAGCTTTGTTTTCATGGACACAAGCGATCATGTGATGACATGAGGTCAACCAAAGTACGGAGTGACAAAAAGATAGAGGCTATGGGATGTTTCTAGCAGAACAACGTTCACATCGCTTATTGCTTTGTGGCCTCGTTGGCGCAGTAGGCAGCGCGTCAGTCTCATAATCTGAAGGTCGTGAGTTCAACCCTCACACGGGGCATGTGCACATTTTCAACTTGTGCTAGTCATCTCATTATGCTACCACAAAATGTGGCCATGTTCTCACATGGCTCTCAACATGCCTATCTTCCTCCATTTCACTCACGTTAAAAAGAGCTCAACAAAATCAAATACATTTTGCTACAAGACAACTTTGCAGAATTAACATATTGACATTCTCATGTCGCTATAGGCCTTTGGAATGGAAAAAAAATGACTATTATGCAGCTCCCCTTCTATTTCGCATTACCTGATAATTGACTTATCGGGGAATCAGACTTGTCCACGATGGCTTACGCGTGTTTGTCAAACATACAGTTCTGCACCTTCTCCTTATGTGGGCTTGAATCACAACATTTTCTGCCATGGTTTAATGCGATGATTAACGTGCTGTAAAGGGCTAGTGGCGCAATGGATAACGCGTCTGACTACAGATCAGAAGATTCTAGGTTCAACTCCTGGCTAGCTCGACCTCATTATTGCATCCAAACACATTACCTTTGTGTGTCCTGCAAATTGTGACTGCTTTTAAGTCATAATCAACTTTAAGTCCATGGAAAAAGTGTGCTCTCTTAACATTCTCTCGGGATCTTGTAGAACTTCCAAATGGCAACCGTAGCATGGGAACCAACCTTGTTTTATTTCACCTGTGCCATCATTTTTTTCACTTGAACTGTATGATCCAAAAAGCTTGCATCTTGGTCAGCTATGTAAACAACTGACCCATGACTATGAGGCATACAATGTTTAGCAACATCAATGATCCACGTGTGATCTGAGTGGCAGTGTGCCTAACTAGTTACAAATGTCCTAGACCCCCAAATAAAAATGTGACAGAAGTGAAGCAGTCTTTAAAAACTGTGGAACAACTTTGAAGAGTTTTCCTTGTATCCAAGATTATGGTCCTAACAGTATCAAATATGCCACATTAAAATTATAGGTCTTGAGAAACAGAGCAAAAACTTTTTTTATAACGATTGGTAGACTCAACAAGGGTCAGGTTTTGTAATGTTTTTCTCTATCTTTGAAGTTTCTTGCTGCTTTACTACAACACAACGTTGACATGGATGGACATGCATTGCCATGCTAGATCCGATGATAATGCCTCTATTGCCAATATTATTTTTAAACTACTAATGAAATCTCTGTCACAGACAAAGTATTAAGATACGCAGAGCTCTTAAATGTTATGAAATACTTACATTATTGAAGAAAAGAGAATGGACATGACTCAGTGGAATTAAGGTCCTGCAACTCCTGTTGGAATGTGGATAAAACCAAATGTGTGTAGATTTTTTGAAGTCCCATAAGCTCCTCCAGTGCATCCCTTGATTAGCATTTCCAAAAACACTGATGGAAAAATACACCCCTGTAAAAGACACTGGTAGAGATCTGTGAGATTCCATCGTATCCATAGGTTTGAAATGATGAGCTTTGTTTTCATGGACACAAGCGATCATGTGATGACATGAGGTCAACCAAAGTACGGAGTGACAAAAAGATAGAGGCTATGGGATGTTTCTAGCAGAACAACGTTCACATCGCTTATTGCTTCATGGCCTCGTTGGCGCAGTAGGCAGCGCGTCAGTCTCATAATCTGAAGGTCGTGAGTTCAACCCTCACACGGGGCATGTGCACATTTTCAGCTTGTGCTAGTCATCTCATTATGCTACCACAAAATGTGGCCATGTTCTCACATGGCTCTCAACATGCCTATCTTCCTCCATTTCACTCACGTTAAATAGAGCTCAACAAAAATAAATACATTTTGCTACAAGACAACTTTGCAGAATTAACATATTGACATTCTCATGTCGCTATAGGCCTTTGGAATGGAAAAAAATGACTATTATGCAGCTCCCCTTCTATTTCGCATTACCTGATCATTGACTTATCGGGGAATCAGACTTGTCCACGATGGCTTACGCGTGTTTGTCAAACATACAGTTCTGCACCTTCTCCTTATGTGGGCTTGAATCACAACATTTTCTGCCATGGTTTAATGCGATGATTAACGTGCTGTAAAGGGCTAGTGGCGCAATGGATAACGCGTCTGACTACGGATCAGAAGATTCTAGGTTCAACTCCTGGCTAGCTCGACATCATTATTGCATCCATACACATTACCTTTGTGTGTCCTGCAAATTGTGACTGCATTTAAAGGGATTGTGACATGATTTTTTTACTATTCATAAAATTACTCAAAATATATATATTTTATCATTTAAATATGTTTGTTTTTGCAAACAAAATGATAAATCACTTTAATTTTGCTTTAAAAGTGATTTTGAACTTCAAGCCGTGTTTAATCATGGGAAATCCGATTACACTCGAACGCACCATATGTGATGTCACACTGGGCAGAGGGCTGTGGTGTCTTTAATAGCGGACAATTTAAAACTGGACGAATTTATCAATCTATGTGAAGATTTGAGCTATTTGTCTTCATTTTGGGAAGCAGAAAATAGTTTGGGTGATGGAACAAGAAACAACAGGATCTAATTTAGGTCTGATGCTGTATCAGACTTCCTTCATGTCGAGCTGCTCATACCTGCGCACTGTGACAAGCCCAGAGCTCTGCCCGGTGTGACATCACAGATGGTGCGTTCGTGTGTAATGGGATTTCCCATGATTAAACACGGCTTGAAGTTCAAAATCACTTTTAAAGCAAAATTAAAGTGATTTATCATTTTGTTTGCAAAAACAAACATATTTAAATGATAAAATATATATATTTTGAGCAATTTTATGAATAGTAAAAAAATCATGTCACAATCCCTTTAAGTCATAATCAACTTTAAGTCCATGGAAAAAGTGTGCTCTCTTAACATTCTCTCGGGATCTTGTAGAACTTCCAAATGGCAACCGTAGCATGGGAACCAACCTTGTTTTATTTCACCTGTGCCATCATTTTTTTCACTTGAACTGTATGATCCAAAAAGCTTGCATCTTGGTCAGCTATGTAAACAACTGACCCATGACTATGAGGCATACAATGTTTAGCAACATCAATGATCCACGTGTGATCTGAGTGGCAGTGTGCCTAACTAGTTACAAATGTCCTAGACCCCCAAATAAAAATGTGACAGAAGTGAAGCAGTCTTTAAAAACTGTGGAACAACTTTGAAGAGTTTTCCTTGTATCCAAGATTCTGGTCCTAACAGTATCAAATATGCCACATTAAAATTATAGGTCTTGAGAAACAGAGCAAAAACTTTTTTTATAACGATTGGTAGACTCAACAAGGGTCAGGTTTTGTAATGTTTTTCTCTATCTTTGTAGTTTCTTGCTGCTTTACTACAACACAACGTTGACATGGATGGACATGCATTGCCATGCTAGATCCGATGATAATGCCTCTATTGCCAATATTATTTTTAAACTACTAATGAAATCTCTGTCACAGACAAAGTATTAAGATACGCAGAGCTCTTAAATGTTATGAAATACTTACATTATTGAAGAAAAGAGAATGGACATGACTCAGTGGAATTAAGGTCCTGCAACTCCTGTTGGAATGTGGATAAAACCAAATGTGTGTAGATTTTTTGAAGTCCCATAAGCTCCTCCAGTGCATCCCTTGATTAGCATTTCCAAAAACACTGATGGAAAAATACACCCCTGTAAAAGACACTGGTAGAGATCTGTGAGATTCCATCGTATCCATAGGTTTGAAATGATGAGCTTTGTTTTCATGGACACAAGCGATCATGTGATGACATGAGGTCAACCAAAGTACGGAGTGACAAAAAGATAGAGGCTATGGGATGTTTCTAGCAGAACAACGTTCACATCGCTTATTGCTTCATGGCCTCGTTGGCGCAGTAGGCAGCGCGTCAGTCTCATAATCTGAAGGTCGTGAGTTCAACCCTCACACGGGGCATGTGCACATTTTCAGCTTGTGCTAGTCATCTCATTATGCTACCACAAAATGTGGCCATGTTCTCACATGGCTCTCAACATGCCTATCTTCCTCCATTTCACTCACGTTAAATAGAGCTCAACAAAATCAAATACATTTTGCTACAAGACAACTTTGCAGAATTAACATATTGACATTCTCATGTCGCTATAGGCCTTTGGAATGGAAAAAAAATGACTATTATGCAGCTCCCCTTCTATTTCGCATTACCTGATCATTGACTTATCGGGGAATCAGACTTGTCCACGATGGCTTACGCGTGTTTGTCAAACATACAGTTCTGCACCTTCTCCTTATGTGGGCTTGAATCACAACATTTTCTGCCATGGTTTAATGCGATGATTAACGTGCTGTAAAGGGCTAGTGGCGCAATGGATAACGCGTTTGACTACGTATCAGAAGATTCTAGGTTCAACTCCTGGCTAGCTCAAGATCATTATTGCATCCATACACATTACCTTTGTGTGTTCTGCAAATTGTGACTGCATTTAAGTCATAATCAACTTTAAGTCCATGGAAAAAGTGTGCTCTCCTAACATTCTCTCGGGATCTTGTAGAACTTCCAAATGGCAACCTTAGCATTGGAACCCACCTTGTTTTATTTCACCTGTGCCATCATTTTTTTCACTTGAACTGTATGATCCAAAAAGCTTGCATCCTGGTCAGCTATGTAAACAACTGACCCATGACTATGAGGCATACAATGTTTAGCAGCATCAATGATCCACGTGTGATCTGAGTGGCAGTGTGCCTAACTAGTTACAAATGTCCTAGACCCCCAAATAAAAATGTGACAGAAGTGAAGCAGTCTTTAAAAACTGTGGAACAACTTTGAAGAGTTTTCCTTGTATCCAAGATTCTGGTCCTAACAGTATCAAATATGCCACATTAAAATTATAGGTCTTGAGAAACAGAGCAAAAACTTTTTTTATAACGATTGGTAGACTCAACAAGGGTCAGGTTATGTAATGTTTTTCTCTATCTTTGTAGTTTCTTGCTGCTTTACTACAACACAACGTTGACATGGATGGACATGCATTGCCATGCTAGATCCGATGATAATGCCTCTATTGCCAATATTATTTTTAAACTACTAATGAAATCTCTGTCACAGACAAAGTATTAAGATACGCAGAGCTCTTAAATGTTATGAAATACTTACATTATTGAAGAAAAGAGAATGGACATGACTCAGTGGAATTAAGGTCCTGCAACTCCTGTTGGAATGTGGATAAAACCAAATGTGTGTAGATTTTTTGAAGTCCCATAAGCTCCTCCAGTGCATCCCTTGATTAGCATTTCCAAAAACACTGATGGAAAAATACACCCCTGTAAAAGACACTGGTAGAGATCTGTGAGATTCCATCGTATCCATAGGTTTGAAATGATGAGCTTTGTTTTCATGGACACAAGCGATCATGTGATGACATGAGGTCAACCAAAGTACGGAGTGACAAAAAGATAGAGGCTATGGGATGTTTCTAGCAGAACAACGTTCACATCGCTTATTGCTTCATGGCCTCGTTGGCGCAGTAGGCAGCGCGTCAGTCTCATAATCTGAAGGTCGTGAGTTCAACCCTCACACGGGGCATGTGCACATTTTCAACTTGTGCTAGTCATCTCATTATGCTACCACAAAATGTGGCCATGTTCTCACATGGCTCTCAACATGCCTATCTTCCTCCATTTCACTCACGTTAAATAGAGCTCAACAAAATCAAATACATTTTGCTACAAGACAACTTTGCAGAATTAACATATTGACATTCTCATGTCGCTATAGGCCTTTGGAATGGAAAAAAAATGACTATTATGCAGCTCCCCTTCTATTTCGCATTACCTGATAATTGACTTATCGGGGAATCAGACTTGTCCACGATGGCTTACGCGTGTTTGTCAAACATACAGTTCTGCACCTTCTCCTTATGTGGGCTTGAATCACAACATTTTCTGCCATGGTTTAATGCGATGATTAACATGCTGTAAAGGGCTAGTGGCGCAATGGATAACGCGTCTGACTACGGATCAGAAGATTCTAGGTTCAACTCCTGGCTAGCTCGACATCATTATTGCATCCATACACATTACCTTTGTGTGTCCTGCAAATTGTGACTGCATTTAAGTCATAATCAACTTTATGTCCATGGAAAAAGTGTGCTCTCCTAACATTCTCTCGGGATCTTGTAGAACTTCCAAATGGCAACCGTAGCATGGGAACCAACCTTGTTTTATTTCACCTGTGCCATCATTTTTTTCACTTGAACTGTATGATCCAAAAAGCTTGCAT
>JBBPBX010066500.1:0-19651 GCA_038048925.1 Garcialebias charrua | reverse complement strand
TAATAATAATAATGAATTCAATTTATAATGCACTTTTCATTAATAAAAATCTCAAAGTGCTACAAAGTGTAACAAAGCAAAGATCAAAATAAAACAAGTGATAAAATCAAATAAAATCAATAATAATATCGACTAAGATCAAAGATAAAATCATGTGGAGGCAGAATAGGCTTGCTTAAAAAGAAAAGTCTTTATGCTGCTTTTAAAGTCAACCAGTGACTGTGGAGCTCTCAGGTCGTCAGGGAGGGAGTTCCACAGGCGGGGGGCAGCCACACAGAATGCTCGGTCTCCCATGGTCCTCAATTTGGTCCGAGGAATATGAAGGAAATTACTGTTCTGTGATCGTAGAGACCGGGTGGATGAATATGGTGCAAGAATGTCCTTTAGATAGTCAGGTGAAGTGCCGTGCAAGCATTGATGGGTAATGAGAGCAGTTTTGTACTGAATTCTGTAGGTGACAGGAAGCCAATGGAGGTTATGGAGAATGGGTGTAATATGTTCAAATTTACGAACTCTCAACAGAATCCTTGCTGCACTGTTTTGAATATATTGAAGTTTCTGAAGGTTTTTGCCAGGGATACCAATAAACAGGGAGTTGCAGTAGTCGAGCCTGGAGGAGACAAAGGCATGGACGAGCTTCTCAGCATCAGAAAAAGTCAGAGATGGGCGAAGTCTGGAGATGTTTCGAAGATGGAAGAAGCAGGTTTTAAACAGATGCTTAATGTGATTTTCAAATGTAAGATGAGAGTCCATTTTTATTCCAAGATTTGTAACAGAGGTGGAGAGGGGGATGTCTTGACCAGAGAAGGAGATTGTTGTTAAAGTTGATGTTTGTATCTGGTGAGGGGTGCCAATCAATATGGCCTCAGTCTTCGAGCAGTTTAATTGAAGAAAGTTCTGATTCATCCATGCCTTTATTTCCTCCAGGCAGGCAGAGAGAACAGTGAGTGAAGACGGAGATAGGGATGATGATGATGTTCCAGTCCTGATGTAAAGCTGTGTGTCGTCGGCATAGCAGTGAAAAGAAATGTTGAACTGATTAATAATTTGACCTAAAGGCAGCATGTAGAGGGAAAACAGCAGGGGCCCCAGAACTGACCCCTGAGGGACACCACAGGAGACACCGACTGTCTGGGAAGTGGCATTGCCAAGGCTAACACATTCCAGCCTATTGGAGAGGAAAGATTTGAACCAGTCCAGGACAGTGTCACAGAGACCGACCTCCACATGAAGACGGTGGAGGAGGATACTATGGTCCACAGTGTCGAAGGCTGCAGTGAGGTCAAGGAGGACAAGGATGGAGGGAGAACCAGTGTCAGCAGCCATGAGGACATCATTTGTTACTCTCAGCAGTGCAGTCTCAGTACTGTGAGCTGCTCTGAATCCAGACTGGAATTTCTCATACAGGGAGTGTTGTTGTAGGTGGTCCTGCAGCTGAGCAGCAACTGCTTTCTCCAGCACTTTGGACAGAAATGGGAGGTGGGAAATTGGGCGGTAATTAGAAAAAATGTCGGGATCCAAATTAGATTTTTTCAGAAGAGGCCTAATGATGGCAGTTTTTAGAGGCAATGGAACATGACCAGATTGTAGAGACTTGTTTATTATTTGTGTGATTAATGGGCTAATTGCAGAGTGATTGGATTTTATGAGAGACGAGGGGAAGGGATCCAGGGCGCAGGATGAAGGCTTCATTTTCTTGAGGATGGTCTCTACCTCACTCTGAACGACTTCATCAAAGCTGCTCAGGGTCCCAGTTCTAACTTCATCTGGTCCTCAGCTCAGAGCAGGGGTCACCAAAATGGTGCCCGCGGGCACCCGGGTGCCCCCAAGGACCATTTGAGGTGCCCTCGGATCTGTTCTAAAAATAGCACATTCACTACTAAGCTGCATTTAAAATGTCATTTTATTCAGTTGTTATTGTTTTTTTGTATTTATATATATTTTATAATGTCTATCTTGAAAATATGTTCTTAAAAATATGTTTATTATACATTTTTTTCAATTTATGCTTTGTTATTTCCGAAGAGTTTATCAAATTGGTGCCCTTTGTATGACTTTGTACCCACAAAGTAGCTCTCAGTTTCAAAAAGGTTGGTGACCCCTGGCTCAGAGGCTGTAATGGCTGAAAGCTTAAAGAACCTTTTGTCCTGCTCATCTTATAAAAAGCTCCTGTACATGAACAATTTGTCTAATTTGAGTTGACCGCAGCTCTTCGGATGACCTCTGACCTCACCTGGCAGCCAGCTCAGCGAGCCTCTCCTTCTCGTCAGCCACCTCCTTGTAGAGACGCCTCCTCTGCTGCTGCAGGGACAACTCCTCCTCCTGCAGCTGCTTCTCGTACCTGAAAAGCCCAAAACAACTCAGAGGAGGAACACGAGCTGCTGAGGAGCTGTGAGACAACCAGGAGACGATGGGAGTGTGATGCTCACCTCCGTTTGGCCAGCTCTCTCTCCCTCTGGCTCTCCTCCTGCTTCTCCTTCTCCAGCTGCAGCCGCAGCTCCTCGCTCTGACGGACGTACGTCTGCGCCGCTCGCTCGTCAGCCTGCAGCAGCTCGGCTTCGTGCAGCGTCCGCAGCTTCTTCAGCTCCTGCTTGTGTTTAGAAATCAGCTTCTGGATCTCTGGCTCCAGCCCTGAGAGGAAGAGAGCTTCACGTGAAAACCATCACCTGTGGCAGGTCGATCACAACAAAGTGATGCTTGAATTCCTGGAGTCTGAGACCAGTTTCAGTAAAGTCAAGTTATTTTTATCAGAAATGAGACGAAACAAAGGAGAAAAACAGCCGAGTTCTGAAGCCTGAACATCTGGAAGGAAACAAAAGAAACATTTAGAGCTTATTGTTCTGGTCAGGTTGGAAAAAAATGTTTGGCACAGATCAGCAGAAACATTTTATTTACTTTTTTCCTTTTACTGAACCACATAAAACAAGTGTTTTGTTTGTTGAGCTGCTGACTGCCAGAAGTTCAAAGGTCACACAGAGTCAGCATGAACACTGAAAACATCTAAAATAGGGCTGCAACTAACGATTATTTCAATAATCGATTAATCGGTCGATTATTTTTTCGATTCATCGATGAATCGGCAAAATGAGTTATTTTTTTCAACCTCTTTATTTATTCAAAAATAGAACACTTGAATGACAGCAAATTACACAAAAAACAAGTTGCTACTTTACTATTCAGTAAGCACAATGTTGACAAATAATAAATAAAAAAATGTTGGTCAAATACCTTAAAAATAAATAAATGTACACAAAAATATACTTTTTTATGAAGTGGGAAAAATAAAGCATTTGTTATTTAAATGTCCTCCTGAGCTGTTGGACCAATATATAAATGATAAATAAATGCAAATCAGAAAACCCGGTAACAAAAATTAGTTTCAACATTAGCACTAGTGCATTACTACAAATGTAGAGAATCAGAAGAAAACCCAGTAACAACGTTTGTATCAACATTAACACCTAGTGCATTACTACAAACGTAGAGAACAAGTAAACATGACCTTCTACTTCCTGGATCACACACTTACTCACTCACTTTCTTCAGGAACTTTGCATTGCAATGTAAAAATGTTAGCATGTCAACATGCTCCTGGCTAAGGCTGGCTCTTTTTTTGGAAGCTATGTTTCCTGCTGCAGAGAACAGACGCTCGGATGGCGTTGAAGTACCCGGAATGCATAGGTAGGACTTGGCTAGCCTGGCCAACACTGGAAATCTATCTCTGTTAGCCTTCCACCACTGAAATACATTTTCTTCCTTGGCAAGGTTCTTTTCTCCCAAGTATGTGAGGACTTCGTTTCTCACTTGGTTTTGAACATCCTCCCCATTGCTTGCTCTGTCCTCATCTTCATCATCAGACCCAAGGAGTGAATCCAGTAAGGTGGCACTGGCAGGAGGTGTTGATTCAGCAGCCTGAGTATCAGAGGTGCCACTGCAACTGTCATGCTGCTGCACATCCATCTCCCTCTTTTCTGCAAGTGCAATAGTTTCCAGTTTATTTTGAACTAGTACGACTTCAGCAGTTGAAAGAAACTTAAGTTTCCTAAACCTTGGGTCAAGGGCTGTTGCAAGAAGCACTGTGTTAGGTGCTGCTGTATCTGAGAAAGTAGTCTCTGATCTCCATCGCACCTGTAGCTGCTCTGCAGCAGTGAATTGAAAAGCCCGGAGAGGGGTTGACTCAAAGTCAGTACTCTGGGTGGCCTTCAATAGCCCCTTCACAAGTGGAGGTATGGCAGATGTTGTTGTGTATTTCTGTCCACTCATGAACACAGTGGCACATTCAAAAGGTTTGAGAGCTTCTGAAAGCTTTTCCAACAGGGTCCACTGTTCTGGTTTCAGATCCAGGTAGCTTTTGCCTCTTGCTGTGATAGAGTTGTCAGACAACAATGCAGTTATAGGCCACCTTTGCTCAAGCAGGCGGCTTATCATATAAAATGTACTATTCCATCTAGTACTAACGTCTTGAACTAGGCTGTGCTCAGGTATGCCCATTTGTTGTTGTTTTTCTTTCAGCTTAGTGCAGGCCAGCTCGCTTTTCTTAAAATGTTCAACTAGACATCTTGCCGCCCCGATAGCTTTTTCAAGGCTTGGATGCTTCAATGCAGCATTGATCACAAGTTGCAAGGTATAATAATAATAATAATAATGTATTTTCCTGTCATCTGTGTATGTTTCCCATACACAGACGAAATTCGTCTCTGCATTTAACCCAACCACCTACCAGGTGGTGCAGAGAGCAGCCCGAAAGCGCCCGGGGAGCTGGAGAAATAGGTGTGCACTCATAGACACCCCAAGGTGGGTAGTGGCCGGGACGCGAACCCGCGTCCTTCGGGTCCCAAGTCAAAAGCCCTGCCACTAGACCATCTTGGCTCCTATGGCCAGTGCAACGCATAGAAGACCACCCATGCCTCTCCACCAGGATGTTTGCCGTAGCCACAATATTGGCACCATTGTCATGCACTATGGCGATGATTTTACTAGGAGGAATTTCAAAACTTACTAGTAGTACCTCCTCCAACCACTCTGCAATGTTAGAAGCAGTATGTCTATCCTGCAGTGGCATGGTAGTGAGGCAGATTGACTGCATGTCCCAGTCATCTGAGATGTAGTGGCAGGTAACCCCAAGGTAGGCTTCATTGGCTACACTTGTCCACACATCTGTAGTGAGAGCAAGTTTACTGTGGTTTCTGTTGATTGCAGTCTTCACTTCCTTGAAAGTCTCTTCATATTTTCTCTCCATGAGCTTTGTCAAATGTGTCCTTGAGGGAAGAATGTAACCAGGATTAAAAGCGTTGATCATTGTAGTGAAGCCTTCGTCTTCGACCATTGACAGAGGCCTCATGTCAGTGACGATCATGTTTAGGATGCTTTTAGTCAAGAAAGCTGCTTGCTGTGGTGTGCAAGATGTCTTTCCCATCATGAAGGCTGTCATAGTTGGCTGTTTTTTTCTGGAATAAGAAAGACAGTATAGTATGTATTATAATTTACAGCAACTCAAGAAATGCCTAGTTTCACGTACAGCATTAGGTTAAAGTAGCCCAAATAGCAGTTAAACTCACACACACATATGTACTGTATGTGTATATAAATGTGTGTGTGTGTGTGTGTGTGTGTGTATGTGTGTGTGTGTATATAAATGCAAAGTACATATATACATACAGAAACATATACATATATGTGTGTGTACAATAATTAATTACACGCAAATGTTGGCCCTTATAAAAAAAGGACAATTATAAGAAAAGAGATGACTAGTTGAAACCAGTGCGTCTTTACTTACTCTTGTATTAAATGTAAAGAGCCCCGAACGTCAAAAGCAAAACACAGAAATATTTCCTTATACAACTCTTAACCTTTCTAAATACAGTACAAGTAAACACCACATTTCTTTTAGAGTAAATCAAGTATTTCACATTACAGTTACTCAACAATATCTAAACATTTTACTTTGAATTAATGTTACCTTACAGTCAGAAGTAAATTAATAAAGAGAAAAATAGGAATATCAAAATGATGAAGAACAGTACATTACTTGTACTTCATAAAAATTACAATTATAAATATTTCCTTATACAACTCTTAACCTTTCTAAATACAAGTAAACACATTTCTTTTAGAGAAAATCAAGTATTTCACATTACAGTTACTCAACAATATCTAAACATTTTACTTTGAATTAATGTTGTTACCTTACTGTCAGAAGTAAATTAATAAAGAGAAAAATAGGAATATCAAAATGATGAAGAACAGTACATTACTTGTACTTCATAAAAATTACAGTTATCCTCATTTAAGCTAATCAACCAACTGCCGAACAGAAGAGGTTGCTAACGGCTTACTAACGTTAGCAACAGAGCTAAGTAGCTAGCCAAACACTCTTCACACATTACATTAAAACAAGATAACTAATACGTGACACAAAACAAACTAAACATATACAAACTCGCACATACAGGGCTAGCATTCACTCATATCATTTTCCTGAAAGTTTAATCTAACTTCTTACCTTATAAAAAAGGACAATTATAAGAAAAGAGATGACTAGTTGAAACCAGTGCGTCTTTACTAAGAGCGCACGAGTCCCCCTAGTGGACTCTTTTGACTATTGCGCCAAAGCACCATTCTTTCAAAGGGCCCACTACATTCCATCCACACACCAAATCAAGCTAAATTAATGCAGATAATCAAACAATTGGATCTAATATGAACACGGTCAAATGAATATCATACCCTGTAACACACTCCCCCACAAAATAGATGTTGTCCCCAACATCTCAACTCATGTGATGTTGGGAAAGTAGTAAAGCATGAGAAGCAACCCATCAGTCTTAAAAATATTCCTTACAGACTGGAACTTTTTTCATACATTCTCATTTTGAGGGTAAACGCCCAGTGTCCATGTTTTAAACATGAAAGTCACTACTTGTCCATCATCTTAGTGGTCATCCCGTGACTCCATAACAAGAGTTCATTGACAAGTACATTGCGGCTTGGATGCCAATAAATCTACTTACAGACTGGAACTCTTTTCATACATTCTCATTTTGAGGGTAAACACCCAGTGTCCATGTTTTAAACATGAAAGTCACTACTTGTCCATCATCTTAGTGGTCATCCTGTGACTCCATAACAAGAGTTCATTGACAAGTACATTGTGGCTTGGATGCCAATAAATCTACTTACAGACTGGAACTCTTTTCATACATTCTCATTTTGAGGGTAAACACCCAGTGTCCATGTTTTAAACATGAAAGTCACTACTTGTCCATCATGCTATGAACCCAATGTGTGTCCATTCTTTCAGTTCAGTGGTGCACCATGTCCTGCACTCATCTCTGATAGTCATATGAGATGTAGTATGGGTGAACAATGTTCATCCATGGCATTGTGAAGTATGGGGGCTGTGGTGGAGTCCTTAGGTTATAGCAGACTGGAGATCCAAGCCTCTCATATGTAAAAACTTTGGGCTTCCTATGAAGCCGTTGCGGTCGTTGAGCTTCTTCAGGAGCCTGAACTCCCTCTCTGATGATCCCAGTTGAAGCAGGTTGTTCAGTAGCATCCTCCATGATCCCAGTTGAAGCAGGTTGTTCAGTAGCATCCTCCATCATTTGTTCCTCGTTACAAGAGCCAGACTCCTCATATTCCATCACAGTTGTTTCTCCTTGTTTGTGATCCATTTCAGGAGCTATGCTCTGTTCAAACTGGATATCTCCTAGCTCTTGGGTTGTGCTTGCAGGCATATGACTTACTTTCTCAGGCTGGGCTGGCTGGTGAAATAGCACAGGATAGTATTCGTCAGCGTCAGCATCATCATCCTCTTCCTCTGCCTGCTCCACTCCTTTGTTATTTAACATTTTTCTCCTCTTCTTTCCAGTCTGGACTGGAATCTCAAGGGGCAAAGAGTCACATGGGAGGAGCAGATTGCGATGAAGGACCCTTGACCTTCTTTGACCCTTTTCAGGTTTGAGTTCATAAACTGGGACATTTTCATTTACCTGGCGTACAACAACATGAACAATGTCCTCCCAATGATTCCTCAGTTTTCCTGGGCCCCCACGAGGTGTCAAATTGCGCACTAAAACACGATCACCTGGTTGTAGTACTGAACTATTCACCTTGCGGTTGTACAATTCCTTACTCCTCTGGCCGGCTTTCTGGGCATTTTCTCTGACGATTCCATACGCCTCCTCCATGCCTTGCTTCCACTTTTCCATATAGCCATGATGATTATGGTCTGCTTGTTCTGGAGTCAAATTAAACAGCATGTCAACTGGCAATCGGGGAGAACGCCCATACAACAACTGAAAGGGGGAGAAACCTGTCACCTCACTCCGAGTACAGTTATATGCATAGATCATTTTGTTTAATGAATCCTTCCAGTTGTGTTTCTGTTTGTCTGTGAGTGTCCGAAGCATTTGGAGTAATGTCCGGTTGAATCTTTCAACTTGTCCATTTCCTTGCGGGTGGTAGGGAGTGGTTCTGGACCCTGCAATTCCACAGTATTTTTTTAGTTGTGTGAATAGTTGATTCTCAAATTCACCACCCTGGTCGTGGTGAATACGAGCAGGAAAACCAAATTTCATGGCGTAATCATTAAAGATCTTGTCTGCAGCTGTTTTAGCTGATTTGGAAGTGGTGGCATAGGCCTGGGCAAAGCGGGTAAAATGATCAATAATCACCAAGATGTACTCATAACCCCCTAGACATTTTTCGAGATGTAGGAAATCAACAGAGACTGTCACGGTTTTACTCAGGGAGCATGAAAACCCAGTGGTGCAGACGAGACGGAAACGCAGGAGGCAGGCGGTTGTAAAAGTAATACTTTTAATAACACAAATAAACAAGGCTGTCGTGGCAGCAATACTCACAGGAGAGGAGCTGTGGCGAGAGACATGAGGGTTTACCAGATTACACCAGACTATGCACCGACAATCAAATGAGACACAGACAGGGCTTATATACACACACACACACACAACTATGACGAGACATGATCACAGACACCTGGGGACAATCAACGGAGACACTCAACTAGGGACACAGAGCAGGACCGGAAAACTAACCTAAAACATGAAAGTAACTAAGGACAGAACTGGAGGTAAAACTAAGAGTGAATAAACATGAGACTAAACTGGTTACTATTAAACTAACTGACTTAAACTAACTGACTAAGAACTGGACTGAACTGGAAGGGAAACTAATAAACTAACTGAAACTAACTGACTAAGAACTGGACTGAACTGGAAGGGAAACTAATAAACTAACTAACAGAGGGGGATGAAGGGAGCCAATCCTGACAGTACCCCCCCTCAAAGACGCCCCCCGGCGTCACCAAAGAACACCCCCCCAAAAAAAACAAGGCGGGCAGAGGGAGGCACCGTAGGGATGGCGGGCATGGCAAAACACAAGAACAGGGGACAAAACCCTAAAACACAGAACACAAAAAACGTCCAGACGGGCAGCGGCCCGTCCACCAGGCAGGTCGGGCGGCCGGCCAGGGAGACGCCCCCAGGCAGGAGTCGGTCGGGCGGTCGGCCGGGATGCCGCCCCTCAGGCAGGAGTCGATCGGGCGGTCGGCCAGGATGCCGCCCCTCAGGCAGGAGTCGGTCGGGCGGTCGGCCGGGATGACGCCCCTCAGGCAGGAGTCGGTCGGGCGGTCGGCCGGGATGCCGCCCCTCAGGCAGGGGCTGGTCAGGCGGTCGGCCGGTAAGGCGGGCAACAGGAAGGTGGCACACTATCAGAAGCCCCCGTCGGTGACGAGGCCACAGGAAAGTCGAAGACGGGGGTGGAACCCCCCAGGGTCCACCTAGAACAGGAGCATCCTCATGCGGCGTTGTGACGCCCAGCCACAAGACGTCAATGGGCGTAGAGACGGGAGACGAGACGTCGTGGGAACCATCAAGTGTCAAGAGATCGTGGGAACCATCGAGCGTCGAGACGTCGGCAGGTGTAGAGACATCGGGCGTTGACGCGTCCCGAACGACCATTGGCACGGGGACGTCGTCGGGGACGTCTGGCAAAGAGACGGAGACGAGAGTCGAGGGGTCATCAAGCGTCAAGACCATGAACCTCGAGACGATGTCATCGAGTAACGAGGCGTCTGTGGCGTTGGGACCCTCTGGAGACATCGAGAGACCCTCTGGAGACGAGACCTCATGGGAGGTGACCACCAAGCCTCCCTCGGCACAGGTAACTGACGGGGATCCCTCCTGGGACCCCTCGGCACAGGGAACTGGAGGGGGTCCCTCCTGGGACCCCCGGGCACAAGGAACTGGAGGGGGTCTCTCCTGGGACCCCTCGGCACAAGGAACTGGAGGGGGTCTCTCCTGGGACCCCTCGGCACAAGGAACTGGAGGGGGTCTCTCCTGGGACCCCTCGGCACAAGGAACTGGAGGGGGTCTCTCCTGGGACCCCTCGGCACAAGGAACTGGAGGGGGTCTCTCCTGGGACCCCTCGGCACAAGGAACTGGAGGGGGTCTCTCCTGGGACCCCTCGGCACAAGGAACTGGAGGGGGTCTCTCCTGAGACCCCTCGGCACAAGGAACTGGAGGGGGTCTCTCCTGAGACCCCTCGGCACAAGGAACTGGAGGGGGTCTCTCCTGGGACCCCTCGGCACAAGGAACTGGAGGGGGTCCCTCCTGGGACCCCTCGGCACAAGGAACTGGAGGGGGTCTCTCCTGAGACCCCTCGGCACAAGGAACTGGAGGGGGTCTCTCCTGAGACCCCTCGACACAAGGAACTGGAGGGGGTCCCTCCTGGGACCCCTCGGCACAAGGAACTGGAGGGGGTCCCTCCTGGGACCCCTCGGGACCCTCCGAAGACGTGGACCCCTCGGGACCCTCCGAAGACGTGGACCCCTCGGGACCCTCCGAAGACGTGGACCCCTCGGGACCCTCCGAAGACGTGGACCCCTCGGGACCCTCCGAAGACGTGGACCCCTCGGGACCCTCCGAAGACGTGGACCCCTCGGGACCCTCCGAAGACGTCGAGGCGTCGGCGGCGCTGGGACCCTCAGGAGACGTCGAGGCGTCGGCGGCGCTGGGACCCTCAGGAGACGTCGAGGCGTCGGCGGCGCTGGGACCCTCAGGAGACGTCGAGGCGTCGGCGGCGCTGGGACCCTCAGGAGACGTAGAGGCGTCGGCGGCGCTGGGACCCTCAGGAGACGTAGAGGCGTCGGCGGCGCTGGGACCCTCCGGAGACGTAGAGGCGTCGGCGGCGCTGGGACCCTCCGGAGACGTAGAGGCGTCGGCGGCGCTGGGACCCTCCGGAGACGTAGAGGCGTCGGCGGCGCTGGGACCCTCCGGAGACGTAGAGGCGTCGGCGGCGCTGGGACCCTCCGGAGACGTAGAGGCGTCGGCGGCGCTGGGACCCTCCGGAGACGTAGAGGCGTCGGCGGCGCTGGGACCCTCCGGAGACGTAGAGGCGTCGGCGGCGCTGGGACCCTCCGGAGACGTAGAGGCGTCGGCGGCGCTGGGACCCTCCGGAGACGTAGAGGCGTCGCATGCGCCGGGACCCTCAGGAGACGTAGAGGCGTCGCAGGCACTGGGACCCTCTGCAGGCGTAGAGGCGTCGGGACCCTCTGCAGGCGTAGAGGCGTCGGGACCCTCTGCAGGCGTAGAGGCGTCGGGACCCTCTGCAGGCGTAGAGGCGTCGGGACCCTCTGCAGGCGTAGAGGCGTCGGGACCCTCTGCAGGCGTAGAGGCGTCGGGACCCTCTGCAGGCGTAGAGGCGTCGGGACCCTCTGCAGGCGTAGAGGCGTCGGGACCCTCTGCAGGCGTAGAGGCGTCGGGACCCTCTGCAGGCGTAGAGGCGTCGGGACCCTCTGCAGGCGTAGAGGCGTCGGGACCCTCTGCAGCTGGAAGCAGGGCAGCAGCGTCCCCTGGAGTCGGGGACAGGGCAGCGCCCTCTGGAGCCGGAGACGGCGGGGCAGCGCCCCCTGGAGCCGGAGACGGCGGGGCAGCGCCCCCTGGAGCCGGAGACGGCGGGGCAGCGCCCCCTGGAGCCGGAGACGGCGGGGCAGCGCCCCCTGGAGCCGGAGACGGCGGGGCAGCGCCCCCTGGAGCCGGAGACGGCGGGGCAGCGCCCCCTGGAGCCGGAGACGGCGGGGCAGCGCCCCCTGGAGCCGGAGACGGCGGGGCAGCGCCCCCTGGAGCCGGAGACGGCGGGGCCACTGGCCAGCAGGGAGCGTGGGAGGTGTCCTCCTGGACCCTCCCGAGACTGGAACCGTGGGACGAGTCCTCCTGGACCCTCCCGAGACAGGAACCGTGGGACGAGTCCTCCTGGACCCTCCCGAGACAGGAACCGTGGGACGAGTCCTCCTGGACCCTCCCGAGACAGGAACCGTGGGACGAGTCCTCCTGGACCCTCCCGAGACAGGAACCGTGGGAGAGTCCTCCTGGACCCTCCCGAGACAGGAACCGTGGGAGGAGTCCTCCTGGACCCTCCCGAGACAGGAACCGTGGGAGAAGTCCTCCTGGACCCTCCTGAGGCATGCTGGAGCTGCAGGCGTTGAATCAGCTGGTGAACCGGGCGAGGAGACTGCAGCAGCCGAAGAGTCGGGCGTCGAGTCTACAGCAGCCGAAACATCAGGAGCCGAAGTATCAGGACCAAGAGCTGACGAGTCTGTTAGCCCTCTCTGCCTCCGATCTTTGCCACGGCGGCGACGGCGCAGTCCAGAACCACCTGACCGGGAACCCCTCCTGGACTCAGGACCTTCCACGGTACAGGTGAAGTGAGGGCCATCTACCTGGACCCCCTCAGAGTAGGACTCTATAGGAACTGGAAGGTCTGCTGCTTCAGGGCTTGCTGCTGCTGAAGGGTCAGGGATGACTGCTGCTGCTGAAGTGTCAGGAAGCAGAAAACTGGTGGTTGTTGCAGGCTGCTGCCTGACTGTGTTAACAGTTGTTTTCATAACAGGGACCGGTTCAGAACATAGGCTGGGGACAACTGGGGTTGATGAAAGAACTGGCTCAGAGGTGGATGATTTTAGAGTCCTTATTCCAAGTAAAAATTGTTCATATTCAGGGAGCTGGGTCACACCGGGTTGGGATAATATGAACTTCTCAGCGAGGGAAAGCACAAAATCAAAACAGTCCGGGTTATTTTTAGCTGAGGTGATTAAACTTTGTAAAGTCCGGTTTATTTGTATGATTTCTTTGGACTGAAGCTGGTGTGTGTTTGATTTAGACAAAGGAGCGTCTCTGGGTGGGGGCGTAGTGTCAAGTGTATTCATCACCCCTGACGGCTCACCTAGGGTGACCTCTGCTGGAGAGACTGAATGGTGTTCAGTTGACTGACCTGTGTGCTGGCCCCCCCTCATCAGGTCACTTGATGAACGGGGAGATGAGCGAGCGGCATGAAGACCCGCCCCCGTGGAGTCGCTGCGACCAGGTTCACCGAACCGAGCAGGAAACGCTGCGAGCGACGGTGGGGCGTCTGTGTCCACCCTCACCGGGAACCTAGGAGGTGAGGCCATGGAACGCGCCCCCACCGGAGCGCTGGAGTCGTGCCCAAAATGCTCGGACTCGCTGGACCGAGCCCGATCAGCAGACAAAGATGGAGGCGCCGGTGAACACTTCCGGGTCATCTTTCTACCGCTTCTACGGCGGCGCTGAGACTGGGGGAAAAGAGGAAAACACAGGTCGTCGTCATTGTCCTCCCCTGAGGTCCTGGAGGGAGAGCCGAACTGGAGCAGGACGTCAGGTGGTCCTCGTGGAGCCAAAATCCACCACACCGGAAAACGACCTCGTCCCGCTGCGTGGAGTCGAGCAAACAGGTAGGCGACCCGTTCCGTCCGCTGGGCTTTTTGTATGGTCGGTGCATAATGTCACGGTTTTACTCAGGGAGCATGAAAACCCAGTGGTGCAGACGGAAACGCAGGAGGCAGGCGGTTGTAAAAGTAATACTTTTAATAACACAAATAAACAAGGCTGTCGTGGCAGCAATACTCACAGGAGAGGAGCTGTGGCGAGAGACATGAGGGTTTACCAGATTACACCAGACTATGCACCGACAATCAAATGAGACACAGACAGGGCTTATATACACACACACACACAACTATGACGAGACATGATCACAGACACCTGGGGACAATCAACGGAGACACTCAACTAGGGACACAGAGCAGGACCGGAAAACTAACCTAAAACATGAAAGTAACTAAGGACAGAACTGGAGGTAAAACTAAGAGTGAATAAACATGAGACTAAACTGGTTACTATTAAACTAACTGACTTAAACTAACTGACTAAGAACTGGACTGAACTGGAAGGGAAACTAATAAACTAACTGAAACTAACTGACTAAGAACTGGACTGAACTGGATGGACTGAACTGGAAGGGAAACAATAAACTAACTGACAGACTATGAACTGGNGCCCCTTGGCTCCAGACGAGTTCCCCTGACGCAGGGACACCCTTATAGGCAGGAAGTTAGAGAAGTTTGGGGCAGTTCGCCTCTGTCAGAACACTTCATGTTTGACCCTGTCTTGACCAGGTGGCTTCCTTATCCTTCAGCTCTCCATAAACAACCACATCCCTGCGACTGAAGCGCGCCGGCTCGCCAAGTGTAATAACATCACTCATGTTTTGATGTGAGGCCGAATGTCTACGTGAGCCAGAGAGGCTGTGTGGTGCAAGAAACATTTCCTTCTGGGTTTTCTCTGATTGCAAGGACAACAGATCTTTGTCAGGGAGGAAACTATGCTAACCTGTCACCTTAAGTGATCCTCTCCACCCAGTATTTATCCACTGTGTGTCAAAACACACACACACACACACACCTATGTGTGAGGGGCTGTCCGTTGATCCTGTTGAGTGTGTGTCAGCTCTATTAGCGCATTCCCAGATAGGGCCAGAGCGCTCTTATCTGTTGTGACCCATTAATTACACTTTGTTCCATTAAGTGATCTATTTCAGACCTGCCCCACCCTTAACACCCACTCTTTGCTTTCCCCCCCTCTGGCCTGATCCTCCCCCCACCTGAACCATCTCTCATCTTTTTATCCACCCCACACACAAGCTATTTGCAATAAACAAGGTCACATGACAAGTACTTCTGTATTTGTATAGCAGGTGTATCTGCTTTTATCCATTCGTGACCAAATGTCAATTAAGGCTTGGAGAGAACTCTCAATCGGTGGATTTAGATTTTTTTCCATAAAATATTTATAATTCAAAGCAGCAGTTAAGTGTATTACATGCTCGTCGTTTAAAAAATAAAAAGTATTTTTTTATGTATTTTATTTGTCTCTGTGCTTTGAGCACCCTGCCTGCTCAAGCTAATATGACTTTGAATATGACTGAGAATCTTCACCAGCATAAGCTAATACTGTATGACCTCCTTGATTACCACTTGAGCTGACGAATATCAACGCTTGTCTACTTTACCCCGCTCACGTGAGTTTAACATTTTGTACTGACTCTTTATACATAAATGCTCCTGTTTAAATTGTATAATCAGTTATGGTTTTAGGTCCACTTTCTGCTTGTTTTAACCTTTAGATTTAGCAGTGTGAAGCAGAAAGTTACACAGTCATTTGCAACAAAAGGAGAAACATTCTGAATGATGGAATGAAACAGAAAATGGAGGCGATATTTAAAGAATGTATAGCTTTATGTCATACAGTATTTTCTCACAATACTGTGAATGAATAATATATAGATACTTTGAATTTATACCTTGCATTGAGCAAAGCCTGTAATAACAGTAATGTCTGTTTGATTTCTCTTCGGATAGTCGAACCTCGGATTCAGGAGGAGCAGTGTGGTTTTTGTGCTGGTCGTGGGACATTGGACCAGCTCTACACCCTCAGCAGGGTCCTGGAGGGTGCGTGGGAGTTTGCCCAACCAGTTTACATGTGCTTTGTGGACTTGGAGAAGGCATTCGACCGCGTCCCTCGGGGGGTTCTGTGGGGGGTACTCCGGGAGTATGGGGTACCAGGCCCATTGATATGGGCTGTTAGGTCCCTGTACGACCGGTGTCAGAGCTTGGTCCGCATTGCCGGCAGTAAGTCAGGCTCGTTTCCGGTGAGAGTTGGACTCCGCCAAGGTTGCCCTTTGTCACCGATTCTGTTCATAACTTTTATGGACAGAATTTCTAGGCGCAGCCAAGGTGTTGAGAGGATCCGTTTTGGTGGCCTTAGAATCACTTCTCTGTTTTTTGCAGATGATGTGGTCCTATTGGCTTCATCAGATCGTGATCTACAGCTTTCACTGGAGCGGTTTGCAGCCGAGTGTGATGCGGCCGGGATGAGGATCAGTTCCTCCAAATCCGAGGCCATGGTCTTGAGCCGGAAAAGGGTAGAATGCCCTCTCCAGGTCGGGGAGGAGGTCCTGCCCCAAGTGGAGGAGTTTAAGTATCTCGGGGTCTTGTTCACGAATGAGGGAAAACTGGAGCGTGAGATCGATAGGCGGATAGGTGCAGCGTCCGCAGTGAAGCGGGCGCTGTACCGGTCTGTCGTGGTGAAGAGAGAGCTGAGTCAAAAGGCAAAGCTCTCAATTTACCGATCGATCTACGTTCCCACCCTCATCTATGGTCATGAGCTTTGGGTTATGACCGAAAGAACAAGATCTCGGATACAAGCGGCTGAAATGAGTTTTCTCCGCAGGGTGGCTGGACTCTCCCTTAGAGATAGGGTGAGAAGCTCAGTCATCCGGGAGGGACTCGGAGTAGAGCCGCTGCTTCTCCACATCGAGAGGAGCCAGTTGAGGTGGCTCGGGCATCTGGTTAGGATGCCTCCTGGACGCCTCCCTGGTGAGGTGTTCCGGGCATGTCCCACCGGGAGGAGACCCAGAGGAAGACCCAGGACACGCTGGAGGGACTATGTTTCTCGGCTGGCCTGGGAACGCCTTGGGATTCCCCCAGAGGAGCTGCTCCAAGTGGCTGGGGAGAGGGAAGTCTGGGCCTCCCTACTTAGGCTGCTACCCCCGCGACCCGACCCCGGATAAACGGAAGAAAATGGATGGATGGATGGATAGATGGATGATTTCTCTTCAGAACAAACAGCAGGAGAAGGAGTTGTATGAAGGTGTGTGTTATCATAGGCCTGAACGGTTTAGGAAAATATTCTAATTGCGATTTTTTTTTTTACGTTAAAGGTTCAGTCTGCAGTTTCTGTAGAACATCAGCACTTAGAAAAAATTTCAACAAGCAAAGCATTCTGATCCCTCCCCCTCAGAGCCATATATGGCTCTGCCCCCTTGTGGTCTGTTAAAATTCAAATTCAAGCTCTGTTTTTATTGGCTGATTCAAATTCAAGCTCGGTTTTTATTGGCTGGTTACAAACTTTGTTTTTATTGGCTGGAAAATGGCGGGTCACTTTTTCTTTTTAGAAATGCTTATTTACCACCTGGAGAAGCAAGGGGACAATTTTTTTTTTTTTTTTCAGAGATTACCTCTCTAACATCAATCTAGTGACAGAGTGAAGAAATATGTTAAAAATATATTGTTAGAAAAGTTACATATAGCAGCTTTAATGCATTTTTCAATGTTTTCTTCTCATATATCTTTCAACCAATCTAAGCAATAAATCAATCTGTTTCAGTTGTACAAAACTCCACTGTTTTCAGCTCTGCTGCAACTCTGTTTCTGCATGTTTTGTGTAGCTCCAGGATAGCAACTTGGCTAATATGTGTGCTCGAGGGCATTCTGTACTATTTATCCATTGTGTTAACCAAAGCCGTTAATCCACGCTTGGTCACTATATTAATGGGCATAATTTATTTAGCTATGAACTCCGTTATTGCTCGAGTTATTTCCGCTTGCTGTTTCGAATTTTGTTCATACAGAGTAATACTTTCAAACAGTTTGGTCAGTGATCCCTGTCGGCTGGTACTTTGCTTACTTTAAAAAAAAAAAAAGATTTGTGGTGTTACCCCGAGATGTAGCAACCGCAGCAAGGCAGGTTCTGCACAAGTTGTTGCATAGCGTCTACTTTTTTTAAATTGTCAAAATAATTCTAAACAACGGACGTGCTGCCCCTCTTTGGTACCAAACTTTCAGATGTGTCAGCGTCTGTCGAGCCTGACACCACTGTGCAACCAGTTAAAGTGCAGTGTTGACCTCCCACTCCCTGCTCTGTTTTGTTCCGCTCCCTCGCAAGCCACATAACCAGATCACATGACCAGTCAAATTGCAGTCTTTGCGGTTAGAAAATCTTGTTTTATCATATCACGATATTATTGCAAATGCAATTAATTGTTCAGCCCTAGTTATCACCATAGCCTTGTGTGGGTGGGGTTTCTGTACTCAAGGCTACCTATTCTTAGACCATTGATTCTAAATATGGTCTGTCTTTCTTACAGATACTTGGAGCTCCATCCCCCTTCTCCTCCTCTTCCAGGTCCTTTGTTACTGACTGATGGGTGTATGTCTGATATAGTAGAAATGTATGTTTTCGCGCTTGGATTTGTTCCGGAGGTGAACAAGTGTATGCATGTGTGTCCCAGACTTCAATGTGTTAAAGTGGACCAGACGGCATGAGGAGTGACTGTAGTACTGTATAGTGAAGAGCTGTAGAGAGTGTGTAATTTGATTATATAGGCTCTCTGTTTGTGAGCTGGTGCACATTACCATACCCACATGAGCAGAGGTTCTGTTTCCACTCCACCTTGTTCATCTAGCATTTGGCAAGTTCATCTGTCCTGACCCTTGGCCAGGCATTATGATGTCTGTATGTTTGTGCAAGTGCACATATATGCATGCATGTAGTGTCTTTGCTGATGCAGTTTTTGTGGGGGGATTTGGTTTTACTAGCAGCACGATAGAAATTAAACAACTGTGGGTGTGTGTGTGTGTGTGGGGGGGGGGGGTGTTCCAATTTAATGACTCAAGTAATGTTTTTATGTTTTCTTTGCTGGGGACAGTCCCATAGTTTCTCGTCATTAGTTATGAAGTAAAATTGACATTTTCAAGTAATTTCCTTAAATTGGTGCAATTCTTATGGTGTAGTGGTTAGGGCGTTTGACTTGGGACCCGAAGGACGCGGGTTCGCGTCCCGGCCACTACACATCTTGGGGTGTCTATGAGTGCACACCTATTTCTCCAGCTCCCCGAGCGCCTTCTATGGCTGCTCACTGCACCGCCTGGTAGGTGGTTGGGTTAAATGCAGAGACGAATTTCGTCTGTGTATGGGAAACATACGCAGATGACAAGATTAGACAATTATTATTATTATTCTTCTGCCCCTGCCTACAAAGTATTTGTACCCCTGACTTTTTTTTTTTGTGTGTGTTTACTAGTCAACGTGTTATCCCAGTGGCCTATTGGTTGAACTGGACAACAAAATCCTCCTTTTGTACACAGTCAAAACCTACTTTTACTACATTCTTATTGTAAAGAGTATATTTTACAGCACAGACATGAACATTTTTAAATAAAACCTTGAAAAGTAATTTAAATGCAATAAGTCAAATCTATGTTAACTGTTTTGGAAACATATTCTGTGCAAGAAACAAGGAGGTGAAAAGAAAGTCGTTGCAGAGAACATCATTGCATGTCCCTCCTTTGTATGTATTATCATTTTGATTAAATTGGAGACTTAATTGATATGTCAAGATCTTTACTTAGGGTTGAATTGCATTCTTAATATAAAAAGTGATTTTGATATACAGGTAATGGTAATATTGTGAAAAATGCTAAAATAACCAG